>VSMD01074330.1:0-129331 GCA_008750895.1 Mirza zaza | reverse complement strand
TTTGAAATAATTAGTTATATAATTTGCTTTTGTTGAAATAGAAGCAGAAGTTTTTAATCCAGTTAGGTAGCTCCCTTTGTCCAGGCTGGCAGATTCTTGCCAGAAACAATTCTCTCCCATGTTTCTTGTTTACCAGCCAAGAAGGATTTGGATACAAATTCCTTAGGTGGAGCCCAGAAAGACAGTGGCAGACTCACAGGTAAGAAGGTATCTTAATAGGTAAAACAAGAAACTCTAGCCAAAGAGACACCTCAAAAACACCTAGACACTGTGAAGGAAGCCAAGATGAACAGATGATGTAATCTACACTATGATAACAGCCCTCCAAACCAAGTCTGCTTCTGGCTGGTTTGTGAGAACAATTCTTGGTCTCAAGTTCACTCTTAGAGAGAAGGGCAACTATAACCAACACAGTTGGTGAGCAGCTAAAAAGTAATGTTGATAAAAATGTTGAGTTTGCTTTGTCAAAGACAAATAATGAAAGCAATTAGAGGGAGGTAATTGCATTTAATTTTATTAAAAAAAATAAAGAGATTTTGCATTTGGCATCCTATATTTTCTAAAACCATTATATTACTGAGATATCAGAAAGTAGTTTTCTTAAAAGTTTAAGTAATGACTAAAGTGTGGTCTAATTCCAGATAATTCTTCTTTCTATTTTTTTTTTTACTTTTAATTTTTCTATTATTTATTTATTTATTTCAACATATTACAAATGTTTAGGTTACATGTATTGCCCAAGCCCCACACGAGTCAGAGCTTCAAGAGTGTCCATCCCCCAGATGATGTGAACTGCACCAATTAGGTATGAATATACCTATTCCTTCCTCCCCTCCCACCTGCCCAATACCTGATGAATGTTACTCTCTTATATGTGCACATAAGTGTTGATCAGTTAATACCAATTTGATGGTGAGGGTGGTTGTTTTCCCATTCTTGTGACTCTTCACTTAGTAGAATGTGCTCCAGCTCTATCCAAGATAATACAGAGGTGCTATATCACCATTGTTTCTTATAGCTGAGTAGTACTCCACAGTATACATACATCACATTTTATTAATCCATTTATGTATTAATGGCACTTGGATTGTTTCTACATCTTTGCAATTGTGAATTGTGCTGCTATAAACATTCTAGTGCAGATGTCTTTTCATAGAATGTCTTTTCTTCCTTTGGGTAGATACCCATTAATGGGATTGCTGGATCAAATTGTAGACCTACTTGTATCTCTTTGAGGTATCTCCATATTACTTTCCACAGAGGTTGTACAATTACCTGTATGCCTAGTACTGCTATGAATCTATTTAATTTGTTGGTGGATCCTAGCTATTCCCTATTTCAATTTGGTAAATATTTTGAATGAGGGCTGTTCTAGGTTTGTCTATCAGAATATAAAGATAAATATATTTTAGATCCTGTTTTTAAAATGTTTAAGGTTTAATTGGTAAAATAGTAAATCTACAAAATTACAGATTTTTGATGGCTTACTTTGCATTTATTAAATCATTTAATTATAAAAACTAGATTTTTCTTTTATTCCCTTTTAATAGATAAAGACACTAGGCCCAGGGAGCTCTGATATTTTAATCTATTAACCTGGCCAAAATGTTTGTAAACTATGTTGCAAACCCAGGTTATATTAGTTTCCTAGGGTTGCCATAACAAATTACTATAAACTGAGTAGCTTAAAATAACATAAACTTATTCTCCCATAGCTCTTTAAGCCAGAAGTCTGAAATCAAGGTGTCAGCAGAGCTATTCTCCTTTTGGAAGCTTTAAGGGAAAATCCTTTCTTGCTTTTTCTAGATTCTGTCAGTTCTCAGCACTTCTTCGGGCTACAACACTCCAATCTGTCTTGGCTTCACATGATCTTCTCTTTTTCTGTCTGTCTTCTCTTCTGTCTTTTATAAGGTCATATGCCATAGGATTTAGTGCCTACCAGGTAATCCAGGATAATTTTATCTGAAAGTCCTTAATGTGATCATATCTGCTAAAACCCTTTTCTCAAATATGATCAGATTATTTTGGGGGTACCACCATTTGACCCCTTATGCCAAATATTCTGGCTACAATGCCATTGCTGTAAAACTATCTATATAAAGAAATATATTGAAATAAATAATAACGTTGCTCTCAGTGAGAATGAACAGTAGAGAAGGCCTGATCATTGGTATAAGGCAAAAAGGAATTTTAATTTTGTCTTTACCATAATTACAATCCATTTTCTCCTTGGGCAGTTTACCTGCTTGTTCCAAGTTTCAGCTTTGTCATCCATAAAACGTGCTTTATTATACTTTCCATCACATTATTGCGTTAATATTAAAATAAATAAACAACTAGTAGAATCATCAGTTCTGACATTTTAGCAGGTACAAACAAAAGTAAAGTTTCCTTTATTTCCCGCAAAAATGGGAAAATAAGAATAACCTCATCTCTAAATGAGAATCAACAGTAGAATTTTGGAGGAGGTCATAATCAAGTTATGTCTTGATGGATTGGTTGACTTTCTGCAGATGAGGACTTAAAAAGTGTTCTCTAGAAAAAGTAAAAAATAATTTACTTTGGAACAAAAGAGTATTTTTGTAAGAATGTAATAGAAGATAATTTTAGTCTGGAAAAATAGATTGCTACAATACTAAGGAAGACCCTTAGTTAAAAAGAGAAACTATTACAGAAGTCTGAGGAATGTGTTATAAAGTTCTATGGCAAAGTTATTAAGATATTAAGTTTCATTCTCGCAATAGCATTTTATATTGTAGAATTAACATTCCTGATATAGAAGGAACTAATATATCAATGCAAAACGACAAACAACTTAACAGAAAATTAGCAGAAAACCTAAAGAATCACTTCACAGTAGTGAAAATTTATATAGCCAGTGACTATATGATGACATTTGATATATGATAGTGATACTATTGCAGAAAAATGTACAATCTTATTAGCAATCGGGATGTACAATTAAAACCTCATGGCCAACGTAGCAAAGACTAAAAATGTGAAAACTTCCAGCAAGTGAGGAGAACAAAAACCCTCATATTCTCTTGTAGAAATATACATTTAAATATTTTGTAAATATTTTGGCATTTTCAAAGATGCCTGCTGTAGAAAAAAAAAAAGCACATGCACATTTACATCAAGATGCACGTACAAAACTGATCAAAGCATCGTGTATTGTATTTCCAGAGTTGAAAATGAATAGACAAAGCAGAAAGGCCAAATAAACCATGTTGAATAAATAATGGTCTCAGAATCCAAACTTCACGGTTATTAAAAGTATTTTTTCTGTAAAATTTTGATTCAGGCAAAAGGCTACATTCAAGGATCCAGAAAGCCACATGTGGCCCCAAAGCCACAGGTTCCTTACCCCTCTTGTATATGACAATGAAAATGAAACTGCAAATACACACATCAACATGGATGAATTTCAACATGTGGGAAGAAGGAAACATGTCACCAAAGAATATACGCAGTGTAATCCTATTTATATAAATCCCAACTGCAGAAAAACAAAACTATGTCTTTTTTAGGATGGATACATAAATGAGAAAATTGCAAAGAAAACAATAAATCCAGAAGATTGTAGTACAAATATCAGAACGACAGCCGCATGGAGAAGAGACAAAGTGGGGAATAACTGGGTTCAGGCACTGTGACTTCCAAGGTACCGGCAAAATTCCTTTCGATAAAAATTTAGCGGTATTACCCAAGTGCTCATTTTAACCTACTTAGGCATTAAACTGTATACATGTGTGCATGCATGTTTTTGCATGTGTGTTTTAGAAATCCTTTTGTATAATGTATCTCTCAATTTTGAAAATTATGGAAAAAAGGGAACCCCTTTAATATAATAGTACAGTGGAATTTCAGAGTTGAAAGCAAACAAGCCCCTAGTTTGTAGGCAGTAATTAAGTTCAATAAGAGACTCCATGACTTGGCTAATGTCAAGTAAGAAGGAACCATGACTGTTGCCAGAATTGCATCTTTTATTTAAAAAAAAGGAGTGGAACTTTATGAATTTTATATTATGGATGGTATTTTGATTTTCATTTTGATGCAAGCCAATTTTTCTGATTAATATAAAATAAAACCATTTTTATGTGTATAGTAAAATTATTTTCCATCCTCTCTCTTCCTCTTTCCTCTTCCTCTTATTTGGTTAGTTGTAAGTACTTAATTTTATCTTTCTATGCCATACAAAAAAATAAAAAGAACAAAAGAAAAGAAAGAGAAAAGAAAAATCAACAAAAAAGAAAGAAAGGGAAGAAAAAAAGGGAGGGAGAAAGAAAGAAAGAAAGAAAGAAAGAAAGAAAGAAAGAAAGAAAGAAAGAAAGAAAGCAAGCAAGCAAGCAGGAAGGAAGGAAGGAAGGAAGGAAGGAAGGAAGGAAGGAAGGAAGGAAGGAAGGAAGGAAGAAGGAAACTCTTCTTTCTCCACCAGAGGTTAAAGGAAATCAAATCAAATCAACTTATAATCAACTTACACTATAACCAGAAGGCCATTTGTTCATGAGGGTGTATATTAGAGGAAATGAATGAAAGTTCATGGAATTTTATAAGGTGTGATTCAGATTCAGGAAAAATATTTAAATAACTCAAACTACTTAAGGCTTGCTAACCATGGAATATTCCACAAAACCTTTCAATATTACAATTCTAATGTTATACCTGTTAGCATGATTAGATTTTACTTCATCATTCTAGAATTTTCTTTCTGTGGTATGTCTGGTTATTTGTTTGACAAGATTTTTTTGGCAGCGTATTGAAAGTTTAATAGCCAAGCATGTGGGAGAGTAAGAGATTTTCCGTCTGTTAATTGAGAAAGCCAAAAGGAGGAAACATCATTGCACAATTCTAGAACAGTGTGGATCATTCAGAATGTTTCACAAGGCGGTTTTCATCACATTTGATATACAAAAGATTGGGTCCACTCCTATCTGCTTTTTTTTTTTCTTTTTGAAAGATTTTCTTTTATTGTTGTTTCATTCAAATGAGGTTACTTGTCGCTCTTCTGATGGGTCAGAGAAGTAACCAGTCAAAGTTCACAGGAGGAATACACATTTGGATATAAGATGTACTGAGTAGGAAACATGGGATGGGAGGAATTGTGGGAAAAGGGAATAATTGGAGCCTTTGACAGAGGAGTACAATTGCATGAACACATAGTATATATCTTCTGTCTTTGGTTGGCCTGTAAGAGATAGCCATGGTCTATGTCAAAAAGAAAAGAATACTTTAGAAGTTTTATCACTTTGCCATTACAGAGTATATTTAGAGAACACAAGGTAAAATAAATACAGAGCTAGCATTAGATGAGGTGACTTTGTTTTTATGTTTTGTTTTTATTTATAACTGAGGGAGTTGTATTTGATGACACCAATGCTTTCCCCGCAAGCTATGAATCGTTGTTTCCATTTCCTATGCAGTTTAACACCTAACACTTCCTTTTTCTCCATAAATATTGCTGTAAATTAGAGGTATTCCCACAGCACAAAATAAATTGAAATGAGTTTTAATTTAATGTCCATATCAAGAAATAATTGAAACAAATGAATTTGACTGTAAGTTTCTTTAAAGGAAGCCTCGAATCACTGTCCCCGAAAAAGACTTAAAACATATAATTTTAATATGGATTATAAGATACTATTCCAGAATGTATTCCCTGAACAACTGACAGATGTGATAAGGAAGTTTGTAAAGACAGGAGAATGTATGAATAATTATATTCGACGCAATGTTTATATGACAATTAGGGAGCACGTAAACCACTCATCTTATAAATGTGATATTTCTTACATAGTGAACTAGGACCTGAAATGAGTTTTTGAAATTATATAAAATAGAAGGAAAAATGGAGATATTCATATGAAGATGTCAAGTACCAAGGACCTAACTCTTAGAGGAAAATATTCATGATAGAGGAGTGTGGGAATTATGAATACAAATAGACCAGTAAGAAGGCAAGGATTTGAATCCTAATTTTGTCATGAAGCAGATACATGGGGTTTTCTTTTCTTTTTTTTCTTTTTGACTTCCCAGAATCCACCCCTGTATCTTGACATAAGTCTATATAACTTTCGGTAGAATTATTGCCTTCTGTTTTGTGTATTACTGTGAGAGGATAATTCCAGATGTACATCTTCTATAGGGAGGTAAGGAAGTCAGAACTTTTTGACATACCATAGCCATGGGCAATCAAATAATGTAAGGACCATCAAGAAATGATCTCCATGAATTTTGAAACTTGAGAAAGTTAACATTCAGACCTAAAATGGGGAGAGACATTATGTAGCTCAAAGGAGATGATGTATGTAGATGTGACTTATAAAATGCTAGCCTTATATTAGTTATGTTTCAAAAATTATGATTCCCAGTGCTTTTTCTTTGAAGGCTGACATCTGTGCACACTTCAAGGCAAAGTAAAATAAATTAAGAATGGTCCTTAGCCATTTTAATGAGCAATACAAGAACAGGTAGAAAATTGAAAAGGTATTGACTCTACTTTGATGACAGTTTATACACTGGTAAATGGCCATTTGGTTTCCAAAAATGGTTATGAAAGTGGATCAAATCTTGGATTAACAGAGCTTTGTCATCCTGAAAAATTATCAGGTATTTTTGAAAACTTGTCCTTATAGTATTTCCTGATACTTTCTGAAAATGTTATCATAAATCTGCTACTTGTAATGATTAATTATCAGGGGGAGAGAGAATTGATAGAATTCAACTTCAAGTCACTGCATAAGCATTCTCTTTTCTGACTTACTGTTAAATCCTCACTTTCCTGGACCACTTTTATTTAAATTGTAAACTGTAAGATTTTATTCTAAACTGCCCTAAAGAGCTCTTCTCTGATTCTACTGTTATTTGTAACTCTTTTTGTGAAACACCCAAATTTTAAGCAATCTCATTTGCAAATATGAGTATCAAATTGATGCTTACACTTTAAACAATGTCTTTAAAGCAGATAATTTTTTTTCAGTTGGTTTCGATCAACAGAGTAAGTCCTTCTTTTCTATTATCACTCAGAGGCCTCATAAATATCAACACATTTTGTCACATTTAGGTCATTAGCCATTAAACATCTATTCACTTTATTTGTCCTAGCCATTCATACTCCCTGCTTTTAAATTTTAAGAAGATTCATGTCTTATTTTACCAGAGTCTGAAATAATTGCATAGTTATGTCAAGGTGAACTGCAGCTGGAGGTAGGCAGATTGATCTTTCCTATTTCTCGTGCTTTGATTACCATACAAATAGGTAGATACATGTTTTTCCTCTTCACCTGTGAGGAGACCAAGTTGTAGGCAATCTACAGCAGGGAGAAAAATTGTAGGCAATGGAGTATGCCATCTGGTAGGAATATGCTGGAAAATCTTCAGCTTTCTCATTTCAATAAAAGTAAAAGTAAAAGTCTATTAATTCAGCTTCTTGCTTGGCTGAGAAGTAAATTCCACAAGTCTCAAATTGCATCTGGTTTACTACATGTCTGGCTCTAATATGTACAATGAAAGCCAGACAATTTGGATGAAAATATTGTTCCTCTATGAGCTTTTAGCAATTGGAGGGACTAAGAGTGTGATTCTTTTCTTGAACTTAGAGTCCCTTCCTCTATGCCTCTATGATGTTTATCTGGAATGCACAGTCTGTCTGTTTGGGCTGTTCCTTGGGCGATGGAATAAGAACTAAAGATCTCTGCCTGAGGAGGAGAGGGTAATGATGGGAAAGATGTTTCCCCAAACCAACCCATCTGTCAGTGGACCCCAAGATCATGATACCAGCTCTCTGTGCCTTGCAATGGAAAGATCTCCAAATCTTCTTTTTGTCATATGACTGCCTTTGAAGCTATGATGGTATCCAATGATTGTACAATTTTGACCATAATCTCCTTCTCAGTTTCTTTTTAAACCTCTACAATCACATTATGAGTGCTTTTACCACAGAAGTCATGCTGTCTCTTACGTTCCCTTCAATGCTTCATATTATCTTAAGTTTACAAGAATCATTTTATAACTACTTTTGATAAAAACAAATGAGACCCTCTTGGTCATTTCCTCATGGTCATAACCTGGCTGCCACAGTTCCAGGCATTAAATTCATATTCAAAACTAGAAAAAAGGGGGATAGTGGATGATGGCAGGTTATCTATCCCTTTCATCAAGAATAGGAAAAAATCGTTCTGGAAGCTCTCCACTAATAGGTACACACTTAGATATCATTGGACAGAATCGTGTTCTGTCACATGATCATTCTGCAATGAAAAGTGGGAATATGTTTATATTTCTATCCTGTAGAGTAGAGAAAGGGAAATGAGTTTAGCAGTAAGTGTTGGGTATTGGTTTAACCAGTCCACAATTCCTGCCACATGCATGAAAAGCACTTAATTTATAGTAAGGACTGTTATATTGTAGTTTCTCCTAGCTACTAATTTGTGGTGAGAAACTTATTTGGTTCATGGAATTTTAAAAAATCGTATGACTTCTTATCCTTAAATACAGAGAAAATTGTACATATTTCAGTTAACCCTCAGGAAATGCTTAAATAATGTAAATTACACAGTGCCTATTTTTTTATTATTTTCAGGGGGAGAACTATGCATATGCATTAATAATGTATCACTCATTAGGGTTTCTAAATATTATATCTTGACATTGTTAAGTCAGTATAATAAACTAACATAACACATATCTTAAATCAAATTTTAAAAATAAGTCTAAATTGAGATATAAAAACATTTGCTTATAATCTTTATAGGCATCAATCTGATGCTCACCAGACCCAAAAATGCAAACCCGGCATCATCACCTGTAAAGAAAAGCTTTGTTTTAATCCCTGAGTAATTGTTTCCCCAGGATCTAAACCATGTGATGTAAGAGTGGTGGAGGCTTCTCTAAGAGTATAAGCCATCCTGGTTAGAGTTTTTGGACATCCCAGGGAAGAATAAATCAAAAGTGAACATGGGAGATAAAGTACATAGCCAGGCCAGAGTAGGAAAGCTTTGGCTGAAATGACCAGCCAAAAAGTGAATTAAATATATGTTTTAGCAAGGCTAGAGTGTAGAACAAAAACCATACTCTGTTGCAGTAATATACATGAATTTTGAATACTGACATCCATTCCTACTAGCTACAGGACTTCAAACAAGTTGCTTAATTTCTCTGAATCCTGATGTCCTTAATGTATCACAGGCAGAGCAAGGCATAAGTTTTAGAGGTAGTGAGAATTAGAGAAAATAAAGGTAAAATATTTGATAAATTATTTATCATGTATAGTTAATTGTCTTATTTTGCAATGTTCTCAAGCAATGACTTATATTCATGTAGCTCCTATGGAAGGTGGATCCAGAGGGAAAAATGTAGGAATGAGGGAGAATGAGATGATAAGGCAGAAGGAAGAAAATCTGAGGCAAGAATGCATTAGAAATTGGCCACTGTGGCAAGAGGGACTTGAGTTGGCTGAGACTTTGGATGAGAATGCCTAGGGAAACTACAGGATGGCTCACAGAAGGGGAAAGCTAGTGTGCAGAAGGCTGGGTCATTCACCCACAAATTTCCATTCTCCATTGGTTAAGGTTTGGGACTTACCCCTCACAATTCCAGCTATACTTGAGCATATGGTTTTAGTGAACTGAGCAGGCAAAGTGGGCATCTTTAAGTAGAAACTCAAAGGCAGAAAGCAAAAAGATATAGGTTATATGTTTCAGGTAAATGCTGTCAGGGCCTACCCTATAAGTCAGAGCTCCCAGGAAACAATGGTTTGTTCCTGCTGCAGCTATATTTACAGGCAGCCACCAGGATTTCATATGAGTCCTAGAGGTATCTGCTGCAGTTTTCTGTAAAGATAAGCAACAGTTGTCAAGTAACTTATTATTATAGTGGTGAAATGAAAGCACATGACCCAGTTTTTAGCAGTCATAGCATAAAGGCACAAATAAGAAATTAAAAACTAGAAATATTGAGACAAATAACAAATATCAAACTGCTCAGGAAAAATACCTTTTGGCAGTGTATTACATAGAACCCATCATTTTTAACTGGTATAATTTGCCTCTGTTGTGGCACTATTTTCATCTTTGTAGAGTAGAAGTATTAGTGAGTTGTTATTTCACATAGGTATTGAGAATTCAATTGTTTCAGTGACCCATTTGTGAGTAGTGCACATTAAAAAAGAACTATCCTGCCTATCTATCAAGTTATTTCTATTTGGACATGTTAATGGTTTGATTCTTCTTGAAGCAGAGCAATAGAATTATTCTACTAAATTATTGTTGATTGTAAGAGTTCAGCCACCTAGGTTTGCGTCCTGCTCTTAGGAGGGGCTGGGACTGACATTGCCACAGACATTGCTAGGCCAAAGAGGAGGAGGAGAGACCAGGCACTTCTACACTTCCCTAGGACAAATCCCAGGGCCACTGATGCAGACCGCTATGAGATCAAGACGGATGCATATTACGCTACTTGCCCATGCTGCTCCAGCTGAGAGAGACCTCGCCTTCCCCAGTGGCAGGCACACAGCACAGCCACCATAGTCCACACCTGAGCAACTACCAGAGGGACTGAGGACAAGTCTTCTGGCCTGGTCCCATCCCCTTACTGCTGGAGCATGCCATCCAGGGGCCTGGAAATTTTCCAGCCAAGTGCACCACCTTTGGCATGTGATCATTCTTCCTGTGGTCTGAGGTTGAATCAACCCAGCCTACTGATACCACCACAGCTGACACATACATGCTCATACCACCAGTGAGCCAGGAGACTGGCTGGCCCAACCTGTTTCAGCTGCCACCAACACCAGCACAACCCTTTGGATTTCAATGAGTTACTCTACCATTGTTACTTTCTTCACCCACATCACACCAGCTGCCCAGGGAGAAACAGCCCACACACTCAGCCCTAGGCTGCTACTACCAACATCTAAGCAAGCCACCTGGATGCCCAAGAATCAGCCTCCCAGGACCCATTAACAACAGTAACAGTAAAAGCTGCTCTGAAGCCCAAGAATAGGCACACTAAGACCACCACTGCCACCCTGGGTTCTGAACACTGGCCTACCTGGTATCCTAGTCCCCAGTAAAACTTCACCACTGCCTCCACCAATAACTGTACTTTAAGTCACCAAGGAAATCAGTCACCGATACCCTTGATGCTGTGTACTGCTGAAGAAATCATACAAAAATCACACTACAACAGGCACCTCAAATCAAAGCCAAATTGCAATATTCAACCAACAACATATGTATAACTTCAGGGAAAAATTCTCCCCTATGAAAACAATTTCAAAAAATTGGAAGAAGCAACTATTACAGCATATGTCAACATAAAAATATAAGGAATATAAAAAAGCAAGGAAATATAACACCTCCAAAAATTATAATTCTCCATCAATAGATAATGATAAAAGAAGAAGTTAATAAAATCCTGGATCAAAAATTGAAAATTCCAATTTTATATAAGCATAGCAACATACAAGAGAATTTTGAGAAAACAATACACAGAAATAAAAAATAAATTCTCATTGTGAATAAAAAATTTACCAAAGAGATAGATATTTGTAAAAACAAACAAAAAAATAAATTCAAGAGCTGAAGAATTGATTGAGGAAAATGCAAAATACACTTGAAAGCTTCAACAATAGACTATGTCCAGCTGAAGGAAATAGAACTCAGAACATAAAGGCAGATTTTTAAAGTAATCCAGTCTGACAAAAATAAAGGATGAATGACTTAAAAAATGAGCAAAGACTTCATGATATTTGAAACAACATAAATTGGCAAAATATACAAATTTCAGTGGTCAAAGAAGATATGAAAAGATTAGAAAATCTATTTAATGAAATAACAGATGAATACTTCACAAGTCTAGCAAGAGAACAGATATTCATATATAGGAGGCTCAATGCACCCTAGGCAGATACAATAGAAAATGGTCATCTTCATGGCATATTATAATCAGATTGTCTAAAGTCAAAGACAAAGAGCAAATCCTAAGAATAGTAAAAATAAGTCCCTATTCAACCCTACCAAACTAACATCAAATGTCTCAGCAGAAATCTTAGAGGTCAGAAGATAATGGGATTATTTACCCATCTGCTTTATAAGAAATGCCCAAGGGAGTCCTAAACCTAGAAATGAAAGACCATTCAACATCATAAAAATACATGTAAGTATGAAACTAATGATAACACAATTACATGAAGAAAGAAAGCAAAGAACTTAAATGTTACCACTACAGAAATCCACCAAACCACAATGACAAACAATAAGAGAAAAAGAAAGAAATAAAAAATATATAAAACAATCAGAAATCAGTTGAAACATAAAAGAAACAAAGCCTAAAATTTCCAAAATAATCTTAAACACAAACAGATTAAATTCTACCCTTAAAAGATATAGAATAGCTGAATGGATTTTTAGAAATGATCCAACTATATGCTGCTTACTAGAAACTCATCATACAAGTAAAGAAACATAAAGACCGAAAATAAAGGGATGGAAAAAGACATTCCTCACAAACGAAAACCCAAATCAAGCAGCAATAGCATACTTATATCAGATAAAACAAAATTTAAGTCAAAAAGACTAAAAAAAGGCAAAGAAAGCTATTATTTAATGATAAAGGAATCAATCCAAAAAGAGGTTATAGCAATATTAATACATATATACCCAACACTGGAACATCCAGATACATAAAGTAAATATTAATAGACTTAAAGATAGAATTAGAGCCCAATACAATAATGATGAGGAACTTCAATATCCCACTCTTAGCATTAGACAGATCATCTAGACTGAAAATCATATCAACAAAGAAACACTGAATTTAACCATGCCTAATAGACACTTAACAGAACATTCTATCCAACAACTTCAGAATACACATCTGTTCAACAGCACTTGGAACATTCTTCAGGATAGAGTATGTGTTAGGCCACAAAACAAGTCTCAACAAATTAAAAAGAAAACATATCAATTATCTTCTCAGGCAACAATGGAATTAAACTAGAACTCAATACCAAGAGCTCTGGAAACTACACAGATACATGGAAATCAAACAACAGGCTCCTGAATAATCATTGGTAGAATGATGAAATTAAGTGGGAAATCATAAAATGTATTGAAAACAATGAAAATGGGACACAACATACCAAAACCTGTGAGATTTAGCACACAGTGCTAATAGAAAAATTTGTAGCAGTAATTGTCTACATCAAAAAATAGAAAGATTACAAATTAGCAATCTAATAGTATACTTCAAGGAGCTAGAAAAGTGAAAACAAACCAAACCAAAATTTAGCATAATAAAAGAAATTAAAAAGATCACAACGCAAGTAAATGAAATGGATACTACTAAAACAGTACAAAGGATCAAAGCAATGAAAAGTTGTTTATTCTAGCTAGGCTAACCAATCAAGGAAGAGAGAAAATCCAGATAAATATAATCAGAAATGAAAATGGAGACATTACAATTGATACCACAAAAATACAAAAGATTATCAGTGACTTTTATGAACAACCGTATACTGACAAACAGGAAAACCTACAAAAATGGATAAAGTTCTGCAACATACAAGTTACTATGATCTTATCAGGAAGAAAGAAAACCTAAAAAGACCAATAATGGCTAGCAAGGTAGAATCGGTAATAAAAAATGTCTCTCAACAAAGAAAAGCCCAAGACTGGATGGAATCACAGCTAAATTCTATGAAACATGCAAAGAACCGATACAAAATCTCATGAAACTATTCCCAAAAAATTAAAGAGAAAAGAGTTGTCCCTAATTCATTCTATGTTTGCCTCACTCTGATATCAAAACCAAAAAGGACACAAAAAATTATAGCAAACTTCAGGCCAATATCTTTGATGAACTTATATGCAAAAATCCTCAACAAAATACTTTCAAACTAAATTCAACAGCATATCAAAAAGATAATATATAATGATCAAGTGAGATTTATACCAGGGATGTAAGCATGGTTCAATATATGCACATGGACAAATGTGATGCATCACATACTTCAAAATAATAAAGGCCACATATGACAAACTGACATTTAACATCATAATGAATAGGGAAAAGTTGAAAATCTTTCCTCTAACAACTGCAACAAGACAAGCATGACCACTTTCACCACTCCTATTCAACACATTAATCTTATTTCAATCCTGACCAGAGCAATAGGGCAAGAGAAAGAAATAAAAGACATCTAACCTGGAAATAGGGAAGTCAAATTTTTGCTCTTTACTGGTGATATGATCTAATATCTAGAATTACCTAAAGACTCCACTGAAAACATCTTAGATTTGATAAATAAATTTAGCAAAATTGCAGGTGACAAAATCAATGTGCAAAAAATCAGTAGTATTTCTATACACTAATAATGATCTAGCTGAGAAAGAAATCAAGAAGGCAATCCCATTTGCAATATCTAAAAAAATCAGTAATTAATTCAACAAAGGAGGTGAAAGATCTCTACAAGGAAAACTACATAACACTGATGAAGGAAACTGAATAGGATACAAATAAATGAAACCATCCCTTGTTCATGAATCAGAAGTATCAATATTGTTAAAATGACTATATAGTCACAATCTAGAGTTAATGCAATCCCTATAAAAATACCAAGGCCATCCCTCATGGCTTTAGAAAAAAACAATCCTGAAATTCATATAGAACCAAAGAAAGGGCAAATAGCAAAATAAATCCAGAAGAAAAAGAAAAAAGCTGGAACATCACATTAATTGACTTCAAAATATTTTATGAGGCTACAGTAACCAAAACAACATGGTATTGGTATCAAAATATGCACATAGAACAATGGAACAGAAGATATAGCAATCAAACCATGTATTTACAGTTAACTGATTTTTGACAAAGCCAACAACAACTTACATTGAGGAAAGACACTCTCTTCAATAAATGGTGCTGGAAAAATTGGATAGACACATATAGAAGAATGCTTCTCTCTCTCCATATACAAAAATATTTCACCACATACAAAAATCAACTCAAAGTGGATTAAAGACTTAAACATAAAACCCCAAACTATGAAACTACTAGAAGAAAACATCAGGAAAACACTTTAGCATATTCAATGAGGCAAAAAATTTATGAATAAGTCCTCAAAATCATAGGTAGTAAAAACAAAAATAATAAACAAATGGAATTTGATGAAATTGAAAAGCATCAGCAAAGCAAAAAAAAAAAAAAAAACAATCAACAGATTGAAGATGTAACCTATTGAATAAGGAAAAATATTTTCAAATTATTTATCTGACAGGTACCTAATATCCAAAATATACAAGGAACTCAAACAACTCAACAGGGAAATCAGTCATATAGTCCTATTAAAAAGTGGGCAATAAATATGAAAAGATACTTCTCACAAGAAGACATATACACAGCCAACAGGTATACAAAAAATGCTCATCATCACTAATCATCAGAGAAATGCAAATCAAACCCATAATACGACATCACCCTACCCCAGTCAGAATGGCTATTAATTAAAATATCAAAAATAAGAGATGCTGGCAAGGTTGTAGAGAAAAGGGAACTCTTATACACTATTGGTTGGATTGTAAACTAGCACAGCCACTCCAGAAAACACTATGGAGATTTCTTTAAAAACTAAAAATAGAATCACTATTCAATCCAGCAATCCCACTACTGCATATTTACTCAAAGGAAAATGAATCAATATATTAAAGAAATACCTGTACTTGCATGCTTATTGCAGCACTATGCACAATAGCAAAGATGTGAATTCAACCTACATGTCCATCAATGTAAGAAAAGGTGGCATATATTCATAATGGAATGATATATGGACATAAAAAAATGATGGGATCATGCTATTTACAACTGCAAGGATGGACCTGGAGGCCATTACCTTTAGTGAAATGATCCAGGCACAAAAAAGGAAATATGGAGTCTTCTAATTTAAATGTAAGAGCTAAAAAATCTGATCACATGGAGGTAGAGAGTAGAAAGAGAATGGAACCTGGGAAGGGTGAGTGGCAGGGGGCGGGGGGAGAAGGGAGGACAAAGATAAGTGAGTTAAAGGGTACAAATATACAGTTAATTAGAGGAATAAATTTAACATATAATAGAAAAGTAAGTATAGTGACTATAGTTAAAAATGCATTGTATTCAGGGGGTGGACACTCTAAGTACCGGCAATTGATCACTATGCAGTATATACATGCAATAAAATTTCACAAGTACCACATAAATTTGTACAAATAAAAAATAAAATAAAAAACTCTAATCTCTCCTTCTTTCTCACATGCTCAGTAAGTAGATCTACCCTAAACCACATCCAAAATATCTATATCTATCTATCTATCTATCTATCTATCTATCTATCTATCTATCTATCTATCATCTATCTATATCTATCTATCATCTATCTATCTATCTATCTATCTATCTATCTATCTATCTATCTATCTATCTATCTATCTTTCCATTATCAATATTACCACTGTAGTCCTAGGCTTCTCTGGTATGTGTTGCTTTCACTTGGGTCAACTAGCAATCTCTTTTCCACAGAAATATTAGGTTGATATTTTTTAAACATGTCAGACTGTTCAAATCTCATAAAAATATCTTCATTGAATATTTTGTAAAATCCAATTTTCTTTTACTGGCATGCAGAACTTCATGTTATCTGTCCCCAGATTACCTCTATGATTTTACTTTTTACTACTCTCCTTGTTACCTATAACAATTCAGCCACAAAGGCCTTTCTTCAGCTCTTCTAACTCCTTAAAGTTATCATCACATTGAGAACTTTCCACTTCTGTTTTTTTTTTTTTTCCCCCTTCTCTAGGCTTTTGCCTAATCATGACTGCTTTCTTCTTGTCATTCACATTTCAGCCTAAAGAGCAACTTTTCAGTGAGAGCTTCCTTAGCTACCCATATAAAAGCTCTGTCACAATCTATCAAATCACATTATTTTAATTCACTGCTTAACGTAAATCACCATTATCATTTTTTTCTTGATTGTATATTTGTTTATTTTCCATTTTCTCTTACTATGATACATACTATATGAGAAGAGAGATTTTTGTCTTGTTCAAGGCTCTAAGTAGCTAGAGCAGTTTTTGGAACACTTAAGTATTTAATAACTATTTGTTAAATTCAAAGACGAATAAATAAATGTATAGTCAGCAGATATGTTTTTAAAAGCTGAAGAGACAGAGACCTTAGTCCTTAAACCTAGACTCCATGCATTGTAGATTAGGGTCCTAAGGATTTTCTATAAGGAGTGGGGAGGAATTTATTCATTCCTCAATTCACTCTAGGAATCCAGATAATTCTTAAATTTAGGGACAATCCCTCCCCCTCTTCTCTTTTCAATGACTTCCATATCTCATATAGAAACTGCAGTGTGGTGCTATTGTGGCTCACCAACTGGTGCTCATCTACTTATTGCTTTCACTATTCCACCACGAGGTAAGTACAGAAATTGAGGGTACATGTTTAGAAACCTTTGTAACATCCAAGCTTGTGATCATTTTACTAATAATGATTTTATTTATTTTTCAAAGAATATTAACTTGATGTATTGGGGGGAATAAAAACCAGTCCTTGGCCGGGCGCAGTGGCTCATTCCTAATCCTAGCACTCTGGGAGGCCAAGGTGGGCGGATTGCTCAAGGTCAGGAGTTCGAAACCAACCGGCCTGAGCAAGAGGGAGACCCTGTCTCTACTATACATAGAAATAAATTAATTGGCCAACTAATATATATAGAAAAAAAAATTAGCTGGGTATGGTGGCACATGGCTGTAGTCCCAGCTACTTGGGAGGCTGAGGCAGGAGGATTGCTTGAGTCTAGGAGTTTGAGGTTGCTGTGAGCTAGGCTGATGCCATGGCACTCTAGCCTGGGCAACAAAGTGAGACTCTATCTCAAAAAAAAAAAAACAAAAAAAAACAGTCCTTCATCTCAAATAGTTGGAGTAGCTGCTGTACAGCCAGAGTAGAGGTGAAGCCCAGCGCCAGCTTATAGTCTCAAGGGCCAGAATTTTTAGATAATTAGCTAATGTAGGGTTTCTCAAACTTAAGGGCATAGGACTCTATTAAAGAAAAGCAAATGATCCTATATTTCTAGTATCGTCTTAAATTATTTACAATACTTGCATTTCCAAACAAAAATACATAAACACCTCATGTTTATAGTTATACAACTATAGAATCAAAAGACTTTAAAAATCAGATTACAAAAGTAATAGAAATTTGAGGAATTGACACTCAATTTTAATAACATGTTTCTCTGAAACTAAACTGATACTTTTTTGAAACTATGATCTCAACTGCTATATATAGTTTCTAGTGAGTACAGAAATTTCTAGAGCAGGGGCTAGTAAATTTTTTCTTTAAAGGGACAGATAGCAAACGTGTTAGATTTGTTGGCCGTGTGTTTTGAAGCTACTCAACTCTGCCTTTGTGGTGTGAAAATAGCCACAGATGCAACGCAAATGAAAGGACGTAATTATATTCAATAAAACTTTTTTTTATATATACATAAAATTAGCCAGTGGTAGTCCATATTTTGTTTACCCTGATTCTAGAACATATTTTGGAGAGGATCGCTTCTTAGGAATATAATATTTAGTCCTTGCGAATAGCTTGCTATTCAGTCTTGGCTCTGGGTTTAGGCAAATGCAGACAAAGAATAAGAATTTGAGAGTAGTAATAAAGGTGTGGAACAAGGAAGTGGCATCCAGACTAAATGATGTGAAAGCAAAAACAGGACAACTTGAAAGAAACCTGAGGACTAGCAGTAAGAGAGATATTTTAGGTATCACTAGGGAGCTATTTTTAGTTACAACTGTCTGTAGTTTTTCACCAGGTTCTTAGTGAAGAGAACGTGAAAGTTTTCATTAGACATCACAGCTCTTCAATAATGATACCCTATGATTTGCCAGATATTTATTTAGTGCCAGATGATTTTCCGATTTGGGCTACCAACTCAGGTCATCTGGCTTCACTGTTGGTTCCCTGGATGAGCAAATTGAGAGTTTCATTTTAACCATATCATATTAGAGATGTCAATTAGGAGTTTCTGGAAGAGGTACTGGCTGTAGTTATGGATTTGGGAGGCATAAACACATAAACCAGTACTATGAGTAGGAGATCAGGGAAATGCTGTAAAAATTTTGAAAAGAAAAAAAAAAAATAATAAGGGCCCAGAACCAAGTTCTGGGACATTAATACTGGTGGAATTCCAGGATTAGGGCATGAGCTATGGGGTCACCTAATTTCCATCTATAAATCACAATGAATTATAAAACTACACAAGAAAAGAGTATTTGGAAAGCCATGTACTTTGCAGAGAATACAAACATAAATGTTATCTGGATTTCCAAGGAAATGAATGATCAGCAACAAAGCCCACAGAATACCATAGATCCAATTTTATATTAGAAACACATACTCACTTAAAATATAAAATGAGAAAATACACAGTTTGGAGCAAGGACATTTTCTGAAAAAAAAATCCATTTTACAAAAATTCTATCTGTATTAAGTGAAGTGATCTCGCAGTATCTGCATCATCACTGTATAATTAGCACCCCAGGTTATATTTATTTAATCTGTTGAAAGTCTGAAGAAGCACACCCCTATCTGGAAATGCCATGATGAATAGTACTCCTAATGGAGTTATCAATTGAAACTAATTAGTTTATGTGATTGTTATTAAGTCCAATTTAAGTTAGTTAATGGAATTTTGTTTGGCAAGGGAATAGGGTTGATCTTTGTACTTGATATTTTTACTTTTGAAATAAGTTGCTATATCACCCTATTGAATCCATAGATCTAAATAAACTTGAAGTGATACTGTTCCCCTGTACCCTTTGAGCCAGGGGTTAATTTTAGAGAAAACATAACAAGAAAATTCATAATACTTCCAACATAGTGGGTTTTTCATTTAGAATATTTTCACATTCAGTCTTCATTTTGAGCAGGTTCCAAATAAGACCAAGATGTTTGAATTAGTGTGACAGTTCAGTAGAATCTAAATCCATATCACAGTTGCTTAAATGGATTCCAATACCACCTAGTGAAGAAATAAATGATCTTTAATGATAACCATATTTAGCAGGAATGCCAGAAAACCTAGTTAATTCAAAAATATACAACTAAGTTTTCTACACTATTTGTTATTCTTCAAATGTGATTGTTTCTTAACTGGCCTGTAAAATATGGCCTGGCTAAAATTTAAAATCAATATTCTCACATGTGGATTACAAGGCGATAATTTGTTTAACCTATTTGTAATGCAGTTCTTTTAAATTTCCATTTGATAAATCAGAAATATTTCAACAAAGAATAATACTCTTTTATTCATACTCCAAATTTTTAATTATTATCAGTTACTCTAAGTGATAGAGAGGATTTGAGAAAATTAAGAATAACAATCAAACTCACTGTCTACTACTTGTCATTTCATGTTTGGCTTATCACTTTCCAGACTTTACAGGAAGCAAAGGGAAAGAAATGTAAATGAAAAATGCAAGTCCTGCCATTTCTTAATTAGCTTCTGGATGAGACCTTTTCCAAAATAACTCTCTCCCAAAGAAACTAAATTGCAGCATTTGGGATGCACAAAATTCATCCAGAGATCAAGCTGACCTGGTTAAGTCTGTGCATGTGGGTCACATAAGATTTTCATATGGGTGCATGAATTTGCCATGTATAGAGAGCATTGTCCACAGTACAATGGACAAAATGAAAGTAAAGGTTGCCCCGGTACAACTCCAGGAAGTGATGTGTTTATTTCCAGGCATCCTGCAGACCAGATTTTGTAACCATTTGGGTGGAAGTGTTGGATGATTTCACTCCACTGCACCCTATGATGCTCTTGACAAAAACTTTACATAATATTTATCTCACAGGTTTCAGTGCTGGAAAAACATGAGATGCATTACAGTTAAGGGCCCTGATTGCTTAAGTCCCTGTAGAAGATAATACTTTGGCCTTAAATGATAAAAACAAATCTAGTTTCTTGTCTTAAAGACCAATGACAAAGAAATGAGAAATGTAACTGATTAATATTTATTCTTTACATATAATATGCCTTTGTGACCCTTTCTATGCATTAATTCACTTAATGTTTACCATAATCATGAGTACTATTTAGTAGTCTTCCTGTTCACGGATAAGAAAACTCACAGTCCCAGAGTTTAACTCTTATAGCTAAGATTACACAGCTAATAATTATGTTCTGAGATTTTTATCAATGTTCTTTTCAACACACTGTGCTAGCTATCAAATCATTGAGAAAAAAAAAAAAAAGCTTACCCATTTTTACAGAATTTGAAAATGATTAATTTAGGTGATATTTTCAGCCACCACAAAACAAAACAAAAAGCCAGTCTTTCACAATGCTTTATACACTAGAGCAGAATTCAGAAAACCACAATACTTATAGAATATAATGTTTAGCATAATTGAATTTATAATTGAATTTTTTTGATTTCTAGAACTTAACCTTATAGCTTCTAACCATTTTGACAATATGTCTAGATCAATGCATTGATTTCCTTATCTTACTAAACTTGGTAGTGTTTTTATTTATGAAACTTCAAGTTGTCCTGTTAAGCATTAATGATTATAATATGGTACTGTAAATACAGAAGTGACATTGGGTATTTACTGACCCTACTCCAAGACTGTGGTCTCACACTTGGTACATTTACATATATATATATGTGTGTGTGTGTGTATATATATATATATACATATATATATAAATTATTTCAGAACATCCTTTGAGAGTCATGCATTTCTTTTCTCTTAAAAGAAGAAAAACAACTAGGGCAATAGCAGGATCTAAATTCAAAGCATTTAAAATAGTACAGAAGTTATTGCTAAATTAATCATTCTAGGTAGTGAATTACAAACTAGACACTATAAAGTTCACCTCCATTTCTTAAAGCTTCTGTGGCTTCATGCTGCTTAGTGGATAAAATAACAGGAGTTGCACAAGGCTTTTCACAAATGTGTGTCAACCCACTCTTCTATCATTACCTTCTCCTGTTCTAGCCACCTGTACCATCCTGTGACTTACACTATCCAGAATGCACCAGGAAACTTCCATCTTTATTCCTTTTGTTACGTTCCCTCTGCTTGAGTTGCCTCTCTCCATCACTACAAGTACATGTTTCCCGCATCCTTCAACGCCACACTGAAAAGCCACCACTGTGGCACTGAGAACTGTCAAACCACTCAAATGTAACAATTTTTACCTTTCTTAAATCACCATGTTTTAGGAGTACATTTTATTTTAATATTTATTCAGCTCATCTGGCTAAAAGTTACCTGATAATAGACAATTACTAACACCTCATAGTTTCTTTCAAAATGTCCATGAATATTTACATAGGTAAAATGTTATGCCATCTCCTATACTCACTCAAGGCTTATAACTTACAATTGCTAATAATCTAAATTAGAAATAAAGCATTTAAAATGTTTTTCAATGATTTGATGGACTAAACTATGTATAATATTCTTGCTATATAATGGTTATTCATTCCTTCATTGACAAACAAAAATTATACATATTTGTGGTGTACAATGTGATGTTTTGAAATACATATCACTATACAATTTCTTTCCCTCAGATCTATATAGACAAAGACCATTTTCTTTCAGCATCGATGGCTCCTATAGAGAGAAGTCTTCAGCCAGTGTGCTTAGATCTATCTATGTTTATTCCTGGTTATATCTACCTATGGGTAACATGGATAACTTGCTTTTTTCTTCTCAAATGCTTAAAGAAAATTTTCTTTGTATTTGAAGTTCAATAACCTAAATATGGTACACATTGGTGCTGATTGTTCTATAACCCATTATACTGAAATATTGTCTATTCTTAATATCTACCAATTTGGGGATGTATTCATTTTAGGGAAATGTTCTTTTGTTGCTTTCTGAGTTTTTCTCTATTTCAAGTATACCAGTTTTTCTTATCATCTATATAATCGGTTTAATCTTTTCTGCTTTCTTCGTTTTCATTATTTTTGATTGTCTCAACCTTTTTTGTTCCTGTTGTAATTTGATTTTTCAGTTGGCTATGTTTGATTCCTTACTGATTTCAGTTTATTAATTAATTTGCTAATGATGTTTTCTTCATCAGGTTTTCTTTACATTTTTTGTTGTTTGTTTTTCTTCATGGCTTTGAGACTTTGCTTTACTGAATTCCTATAGTAATAATATTTGTCATACAATCTAACACTTGTGAAGATTTTTTTATGTCTCCTTGCTGAATTTTCCTCTAATATTAGAATTGTGTTTGAAATGCCATATATTTTTGCTATTCCTCCCCCTCTTTTCTTAGCTATGTTTGTATAGTTGCTATGACATTTCTTTTACAATTTTACTCACTCCTGGGCAGCTCTGTCTAGACCTTTAATTGTCTTTGCTATACTGAAAGTGACTTGAATACTGAATCACTTCCTTACTTACCCAGGACTAGTTTACTTTCCTTACTAAAGAAGGGCTAGAGAGTTAGGTAGTTGCTGTTCTGCCCACTCCTCTGTTGCTTAGAGACATGGGGAACTCCAGAATGGTAGATGTACAAAGTTTTCATACTACCTACTCTATTATGTTTGTTTTAGTGTCCTTTATCAAGTTTCAATTCTCCTAGTAGTGAATTATAATCCATTCTCATGCTATACTTATCACTGGCTTTTAGATTATTCTCCCATTTCATAGTACCTCTGAAGCCTTGTGTTTCCTTGTTTTTACCAGGATTTTCAGTAACCGTATCCTCCACTTACCAGTAAGAATGAAAGGAATTCAAGGATATTCATCTAGCTTGCTTCTTTCAAAATGTTGAGGTGATGGTGAGGTCTCAGGACCTGTCAGCTTATTGGTAAGGCTTCTAAGTATAACAGCTATGCCAAGATGTACGCACACCTTAAATATTATTAATATATAAATACCTATTTCATTTTGTGACTTCTACTTTCTGAATCATTAGATGGTTCTATTTTCTATATTTGGTTGCTGATAGCAATATTTTCTACCTTTCATATATATATATTTATGAATATATATGAATATATACTTTTATTAGATTCTAAGCCAGGGAAGAAAAATTCCATTAACTGGCTTTATTCTACTTGCTTAATCCTGAAGTCCTTGGTCTCCTTTTTTCAGATAACCCTTCTACTATCTTCCAAAGTTCCAGACTCTGGGTTTTTGAAAGACAGTCCTATTTCTGGCTTAAAGAATAGTTACTTATAATTGCTATCTTAATGTTTATCAGTCAAGGTAAGCAATCTCCCAACAGGAATCTTTACAAAAGGTGGCTTTCTTTTTTACTTTTTTGGCACTAACTTAGGCACTGTTAGAATTAAAAGTTTGAAATAGCTGTCTGGAAGAAGCATGTTCTTTGCTAACTAAGGAAAATTAAATGACAAACTTTAGGAAACAAGATCACATATATTAAATAGTAAGGTGTCAAATTTTGTTATAATAAAGAGAGCAATCACAGATGGGAACAAACAGTGATATTCGAAGAAGTAAAGAAGACTTCAAGGAGACATTTGAATTTAAATCTTTTGGACCTTTTTGAAATAGGATGAATTTGGACAAGATTTTAAAGGAGTGGTAGGAAGTGGGCTTTTGATGACAGGAGGAAATGATACTCCAGGGTGCTCACGTTGTGAGCAAAGGAGAGAGGAAAGGAAGCACTAGTTCTACCTGGGTTCATCACCTTTATAGCTTGACTCTAGGGTAAAGTATAAGACAAGAAGGAATGAGAAATGGCACTTAAAAATAAGATGAGTCTGAAATCATGAACTCTGAATAATGACTTTAGCGATCTTATGACTTTAACCTCCAGCTTTGGAATCTGTCCCACAGGTTTAGGACACCTTCCATGTCAGAGTCCATGTCTCTCAATAGAAACATTTAAATTCCCTTCCTCCTGTTTAGAAAAAAATAAGCTTTACCAGCAAGCCAACCTCATCTCACTGAGTTCAGATTCTAGCAGGCTGACATTAGTAACAAGAGATTAGAGGTGTGAACTTCCTCAATTTATGTTAACAAGGTGCTAAATGAGAAGGCCAATTATGGCTACCCCTGGAAGTCAACTTCCTGTCTCCTGACTGTCCAGTGAAAGAGCTGGATCAGGGTATGGCCTTTGTTCTGTGGCATTTATGGTATTCTCAGCTGAAACTTATTGGATTCCTGAAAGTGTGGGCTGTGGATTCCTCAGGGTATTGAGGAATTTTGTGGGTTCACTATAAATGCCCCCGATGCTTTCCAGAACACCTGGCCATAAATTCCAGCTTTTTTGACTTCCCATTTCTTCAGATGCAAGGTTATTAAATATAAAATATTGCATGCTGAAATTCACATAAAAAAGGCTAATTAGTTTAGGAGGAAGTGAGAGCAAGGGCACACATGTTTAGAAAGGGATCATGGAGGGGCTAAGCATAGAGATCTATAGTTGCAAAAACACAGGGAACTCAATCCCTTTCCAATTGTTCATTACTGTGCTTAGCCTAACATTCCTCTGCTGTTCTTCTTTTGTTCAGGCCACTCTTTCTGCTCATGAAGTCTTTTTTTTTTTTTTTTTTTCAAATAAACATTTTATTATTGAATGGTTTTAGCTTTACCAAAATCTGGAGGATATAGTATGGAGGATTCTCAAATACCCCTGACCCAAATATTGACTTAAAAGAAAATACCAGGACACAGACCCAATTTATTATAGAAAGGAAAGTTTTTTTTTTTTCCTAATTCATTTTATACCTTCTTTATCATATTCAATGTTATATGGTAGTTAAACTCTCAAAAAATTCCAATAGAATAAGCATACTAAAATTATTTTGTAACTCAAGTCCATAAATACTGCTCTCTGTGCAGTATTTGTGGACAGTTAGTTTAGTTAGTCCAAGTAACAATCAGTGAACCTGTCCTGGTCTACCAAATGTGAATTCATTATCAGTCCTCAAAGCAATAAGCCCCTTAAGACAGAATTTAAATTTTCTATGTTACTGTGTTCCTTGAAGCAAGAATTGATTTGCATTCTGGTGCCATCCTATGGTACCTTCTCATTGCCTTGGCTAGGGAAGAAGTAATATCTTTTTCTCATCCATTGCTGGGTTCATGGCTGAGAATCCTATAACAAAAGACAGATTAACAAGAAAAACATTGCTTACTATGGGTTTTATGTGACATAGGAGCTTTCAGAAATGAAGACCTAAATAAACTGTGCATTTGTATAGATGATCATATGGGAGTGTGATTGGAAGACAAGAAGGTATGGTCTAATGGTAATAGCCTGAAGGGAACTTAGTAAGGTTTATTTGTTCAGATTTTCCCTGGCATCTCTGAGTGGCATTCCTTTCTTCTGGGTATAGAGAGGACACCTTTGGAAGGAAGGTTGTGTAGCCTGCTTTAGAAAAACGTTAGAGAATTATTTTGTGGTCCACTTTAGGGGAGAAATGTAAAGGGAAGGTGAGAGTGACCTTCCTGCTTTTGCTGTTTCCTCAAATGCCAAGGTGCTACAGTTTGTGGTACCATGTCCTGAATCCCATCACTTCTAGGCCTAGGAGATTCCTACTCATTCTTCAAACTCATTCTATGAGTTTGACAAAGCTCCACAACCAATAAGATTGCGTTTCTCTAACCGTAGTCTTTCTTTAGAACTCAGAAAACCACCAGAACAAAAGTACCTTGAATGTAGGTGCAAAGTCCTAAAACTTTCTGCAAGAGTTAAGCACCGAGAGGTTTATTAAATATGTTGAATTGCATAAACCTCAGTTGTTCTTAGTTAAATCAAAAGAGGATTATCCCTATAGCCAGATCATGAAGGAAAGAGATATAATTCATAGTGTGATTTAGGATTAAAAGAATAACAAATATTTATCTGATTGATACTGAAATGCTAAAAGCATTAAGGGAATAGTAACTTGTCCCCTTCATTAACTCTTTGGCAACTTTTTAGGTTGATATTACACTATCAATCTTCAGATTTTACTGTATACTACTTCAATAATAATGTTACAATAATTTTTGGTTATTACCTAGTGTATTTGTCAGCAAACATAATGTATTTTTGTTTTGTTTTGTATTGTTTATGATCTGAAAAACCCTCTGCAACAAGAGAAATGGCACTAATGGTAAATAGAATTCATTTCTTATATTCTATTCTTGTATATTTTTAATCATTAATAACAACACAAAAAGTAGTCTTTGTTGAACCAGGTCAAATAACTATCCATTGCTATAAGCAAATAGATAAACAGTTAAGTCCTAATTTTAAGGTATAAGGTAGTAGTTCTCAACCAAGGAAGATTTTTCCCTGTATGTGATATTCAGCAATATCTGGAGATACTTTTTCTCATCAAAACAGAGGCAAGGGCAATGCTGTTGGCATCTAGTGCATAGAGGTTAGAAATATTACTAAACATCCTATAATACAGAGAACAGCCCCCACAGCAAAGAATTATCTGGTTGAAAATATCATTAGTGTCAGATATTTGTTGAGAAAAAGTGAATCTACTCGTGAGGCAGCAGAAGTCACATATGTTAAATGTGTTGGGGAATCTAGAAGGGTGTATAATCCAAATTTGGTGTTCATAAAAGCTTTGAAGAAATACCCCCTGAGATGAATCTCAGTAATAAGTGAAATAGTGATCCAGAGAAATAAGGTCAGAAAAGGCCACATAGAAAGGTTAAACAAATGACATGAAAACATGGAAAAGTTGGTATCTGAAGGAAACTTCATGTAGTTTGATATTAACTGAATGTGAGGCAGGGGATGGGTAGGGGTAAGGGTGGGAGGTAGTGAGGCAGGTTCTAGATCTTTGGTGGTCTTGGGCCTTTCTGAAGGTAATTGACAGAAATGAATACAATGTTCATGAGCCTCTGTGCTCAGGGATTTCATGCCTGAAAGGTGAGACCAGTATGTGAGATAATACTTATAATACTGTGCGCTAAGTGCTCTCATGGAGATACTCACAGGGCACCAAGGCAGCACAGAGGATGGGGAAATAACCAAAACAGAGTGAGACTGGAAAGGCTTTCTGGGTGAGGTGACACAAGTTACATTTAAACCGAATCCTAAAATATGAGTCACAGTAAACTAGGTGAGTGGACATCAGTAAGAAATGTATTTCAGACAAAGAGAAAAAGAGCAGGGGTGAGAAAGAGTTTGGAATTTTTTATATTTATAGTAGCTCAGTGTAACTACCGCACATTGCATGAAGTGAAGAGAGAGGTGGGCATGAAGCTGGAAAAGAGGAATTGGAAATGAGAGGGTTGTGAAATTTTTTTCTATGGCAATGCTAAAGGAACCGTTAGACTAACTATAGAATGCCATTGCAGGCTCTAAGCAAGTGAGTAACTGCAGGAAAGTCACTCAGACTACACAGCATGGATGAAGGGGCCAAGGCTGGAGTCCAGGAGTCCAGGAGGCCTTGAGGGCCATCTAAGCGAGAGTAGCTGGTGACCCCTAGGAGAAATTCTAGCTTACATGGAAATTTTATTTGCTTGTCAGTTCCGAAATGTAAAGGAGAGGAAATATCCAAGGAGCTGATATTTTCAAGGAGTTCCCCTATACATATCACCATTCTAGGAATTGTGGACATACAGGTGAATCAAACATGGACGCTGACTTCCCAAAGTTACAGGGTTGGCAGACTTCATGTACATTATCTGAACCCTAAGGTAAAAAGTGTCATATCCCACAAGCAGAGTACACGTGCATTGCAATGGAAATGTGGAGTAAGCAGAAGACAACTTCTGAACAGAAAATCAGAAATTACTCTATGAGAATGACGGCATTAGAATGGGCTATTAATATGATGATAATTTATATGTTAAAATAATAGGTGATAATTACTTAGCACTTGTTATGGGGTAAGTGTTTCATGCACATTATTTCCTTTAATTCTTATACTGATTATAAGTGTTAGATACAGTTATCTCCATTTTACAGACAAGGGAGCTGGGGCATAAAACAGTTAATAGACTAGCTCAAGGTCACTCAACTGTAAAATGATAAAATCAGAAATTAATCCAGGTATGTATGAAACAAGTAACATGTTAAAAGATTAAGATGAAAGAAACAGGCTTCTCCTATGGAGGAAAGGGAAGCATTATGGGCCCTGAAATAGGGCATCCCAGGGTATATATGGAGAAAATAGATTATTTTGCCAGCCGCCTGAGTTGAATAAAGGATGATTAAATAAGCAGATTTTTTTTTTTCCAAGTCATTTGGACAAACACCTAAGAACCTTTCATAATTTGCATTTTTCATTTAGTACCACATCATATAGACTATACTTCTAAGGTGAGGTACAGGCAGCCTTCCATTGCTTCATTCCAGCTCTCTGAGGTGGGCCATCTTGAATAGTTTAGGGCAATTATTCGATCACACATTTCTTAATTGGCAAAAAATGTTAATAGTGTCTTCAAAATCCCACACTCCCTAGCTGCCAGTGGAGCATGCATGGAGCAGATGCCAAAGACAGCTTGGAAACTTCCAAAAGGGTTGAAAACAGTAATTACTATTAGTCCCTCCTTCTGCCACAGCCAAGCCTGGCACCACCGACAGCCACTGTGCTTGCCAAGGGCTCAGGTGGCATTCTGAAGGGACTACTCACTTATAAAGCCATGCGATCATTTTCTACTTCCTTTCAAATTCCAACACAAAAATAGAGTCCAAGTATATAGATATTTAACACCCAACTGGAAAAGAAAAAGTTAGACTTGCTTTGAATAAATGTTGTCTTTTAGCAGTTTACCACAAAATTTATACTCAAGATTGGGCACTGATCAAAAAAAAAAATTGTAGCAAAATTTTGTGCACAAATTTTATGCACTGACCACCTTTTCTAACATGTCTGCTTGACTACTTTCTCTTCCTTAGAAAAGTGAGTGGATGGCCTGGGGAAACCAACCCTATTAAACCTCAAGCCATCTTCAGGGCCACACCTTACCTCCTGGCCCTGTAGAACTTGACCTCTGAGAGACTTTCTTTTATTTCTGCCACTATCTGATCTGCTGAAGTTCTACTAATTTTTTCTTACTTACTTTCTCTCCTTTAAACTGTTGCCTTTAACTCTATTTCAGATGCACTTATTTAATTGTTCCCTTAGTTAAACCTTTCCTGAACCTCCATTTTTGCCCCTATTCTGAAGTCTGACTTGCAGGCAAACTTTGAAAGATACAAAACAACAGCTCTGTACACCTCAATTTTGACTTTGATTATGAAATTTTGTGTCTCACCAACTATATTTTAAGCTTCTCAAAAGCTAATACCAAGCTGTATTTATCACTATACTCTTAATCGTGGCACAGGATCTGACATATAACAGACAATGAATCAACAATGTTTAAATAAATTTTAAAAAGTCTTTCTTCTTTAAAATATGTTTCTAGACTTCATAAAGGACATGAACATTTTATTTTCTCTATTTTTTTTTTTAGCAGATTGCAAGCTGTGGAGTCAGACTGGGATCAAATCCTGACTCCTTCACGTGGTAGTTATTTTACTTATACAAGTTAATTAAGCATTGTGAAATATGAACATTATTAAAGACCACCTTGTGGAGTTATAATAATAAATAAATGACATAATGAATGCAAGAGCTTTATCCCAGTGCCTAGTATAAGCTGAACTCTAAAGTATTAGTTATATTATATTAACTAACCACATTAGTTAATATAATTTAATTATTAGAATAAATAAGCAGGTTAATCTCTTGGTTATCCCTAGGGTATATTGAGCACACAAAGCCCTTTGGGCTATTTTGTTGTTGTTGTTCTTTGACTTGGAAGAATAAAGCCTTACTCTTTAAAAATAATCATTGTACTCCCTTTTTGATCTTCAATACATTCATTCTTGATTATCACTATCCATGATTTAGCACATGAAGGTGTACCAGGACCAGAACTCAGGACTTTCAGTTTCCTGCACTGTCATGCTGTCATTACAGCTCACAATAGTCAGAAACTAATATTAGGATAAGGCAAGAGATGCATAATGCCCATTTCTGGGATGAAACAAAAAGCAGAAAAATAGCAAGCATATGAAGAGAATGGTGTACCTAGTCTTGACTCAGAGCTAGGAAAGCATCTGGATCCTCTAGTTTCAGATAAACGGAACCTAAGAACAGAAAACCTTGGTGGAAAGTACACATTCCAAAGACATAGGGGGTTTTATTTTTGTTTTTCTTTTTAATTTGAGTGAAAATGTTTGAACGTATCTGAGAATAAACTAATACAAAGTTAGATGTATACTAATACTTTGTATATACATCTGACCAGGCTCCATAATTATTAAGATTTTTGTCATATTTGTTTCATCTATTCCTTTTTTCTTTTCTTTTATCCTCTGTGCTTAAATATTTTAAAGTCAATTGCAGACATTTTGTCATTTTAAAGCTATGTAGTTCACTGACAATAATTTTAAATGAGCATTTTCTTACAAATCACATTATCATACCTAGTAAAATTAGCAATGGTCTTCATATCTATATGATACTCCACCCATCATCATCTTCACATTCGATACTTCATAAGTATCAAAATGTACTTGTACAGTTGGTTCTTTTGTATCAGGATTTGAACAAAAGTTTACCATTAAGATTGTTGGGTTCATCTCCTAAGACATTTTTTTTCATGTCATTGATTTAAGGAAGACACTTGTCAGTTGTCTTTTAGAATAAAAGTTATTTCTAGGAGCTTGATTGACTTCATATATTGTTTTGTTTTTTAAAATAATTGTTCATAAGTAGTAGATTACACCAACATACACACACATCTATTTATACCATTTTGGTAGTGGCAAAAGGTTATCAGCAGGCTCAGGTTCTGACTGCCTGATGATTGCATTGTAGAGATCACTATCAATTCTCATCTAAGAGTTTCATAATTGATGAGGATTGCCTAAATTAATTACTTTATTTGAGGGTGCAAATGGTTATTTTTTAATTCTATCTAACTTTTTTAATTTATTGTTTTATTCCTGTTTTTGTTTTCTTTGTTTTTATCATTTATCATTTCATCTTTGTCACCATATTAGATATTTAATTAATTATTATTTTAGGGTATGGAAAATTTCACAGACTATATGTAATTAGATATTCAGAAAAAAGAAAATATTTATCTATAATGATAATTCTAGTAGTTCTTTATATGGTTTTATAGTAAAACAATTATCTATTTTGATTTGTTATTTAACTCAGCTTTACATATTAATAGTAACACATCATTTGTGAGCAGATTTTGAGAAAATATTAAAATATTAGTTACATGCACATTTTTTATTGTGGTAAAAAAAATAAATAACATGAAGTCTACCTTCTGGATTTTTCAAGTGTACTATACATTATTGTTAACTATAAGTGCAAATGAAAGCTTATACTCATTGAACAGCAACTCTCCATAGTTTAAAACTCACAGATGGTAACTGATATAATTTTTCAAAGTTCCCTACACTAGTTAGCTACATGTAAAATTCACTATTATTCATATAATTGTTTAGACCTGTAATAAAATTCTCCTATAAATAGTAGTTATTACTACTATTATTCTTATATCTAGTATGAATGATAAGAAGATAGTGACTATTATTTAACATATTTAAAATTTATACCATAGACCCTATATTTACACTGATAATATAATAATTTATATTATATCTACATATAAAAGTATTCATATTAATAAAAGATAATTTCTACTGAGTGGACATAATATGTAGGTACTTCTTATGCATTCATTCACTTAACCTCATAGTTGCCATATCTGGGAGAAATTATTATAATCACCATTTTACAGATAAAGTCACAGAGCCTCTAACATCCTGAAGAACTAGTCTAAAGTTACACTAGTAGATAGTGGATCTATGATTGAAACTCAAGCATGCCTTAGAGAAGTTATTAGAAAATCAGAGAAATTAACATTGTAGGTCACAAAGGTAGTGAGTATCATTCTGAGTTTGATTTCCATCTGCATTGTTCTAAATCTGTGCTATTTCTACTCTACCACCCTATTTCTACTTGCAACTTCACAACAGACAAGATTAAACATCACAAGCAACTTGCAGTGTTTATAATCTAGTGATAAAATGCATGGATCAAATTAGACAGGCTCTGGTGATAATTCCTGCTAATTTCTTTTTTCTGAATCATTCAAAACATATTTTTGAGCATATATTGTATGGTGGTTCCATTTCTTACATATTGGAAATCACCTTACATTCTAAAAGGGAAAACAGATTTGGAACAAATAATCACATACTATCAGAGAATTACTAATGCTCTGAAAAAAAATAAAATAGAGTAACAAAATGGTAATGATTCTAATGGGATTGGCTGTTTTAAGAAACAGGTTTCGGAAGGACTTTTTGAGAATGTGACATCTTAACAGAGACTCAAATGTAATGAGGCAAGTCTTTAGGGAGGAAAAAAGCCAATACAAACAATCTGAGGCAAGCCCAGTGTGTTTCACTCAGATCCTAAAATCACCAATAATGATTTCCCACCTCTTACGTATCCATGAATTTGGGTTATCTCCTCCTGTTTAGTGTAGTGATTTACTTCTTCTAACTAATGAACATAGCAAAGGTAATGTGATGTCCCTTCCTTAAATTACATTACATAGCATTATACAGCAAAAATGATAGAATGTCACTACTGTATGTAGGGAACATTATGTAATACTCCACCTTAGCTGAGTGGAGCAAGAGACTCCCAATTGCTGGCTGTGGAAAAGCAAGTAATATTGTCATTGCCAATGGAAAGGGACACATAGTAGAGAACTGTGGATGTCCACTAAGAGCTAAGGGTCTCAGTACTGCAACTTCACAGAGCTGCATTCGGCCAAGAACCACAATGAAATTTAAAGAAGACCTCAAATTGCATATGAGAAATTTGATTACACTCTCATGAGACTTAATAAGCTTGAATATAGGTCAATAGAAATTTATCAAGCTAAAATACAGAAGGAAAAAACAAAACAAACAAGCAAAAACAGAACAAGCAGAGACTATTTGGGTTTCAAAAGATGTAGTATATGTATAATTGGAATATCAGAATGAGAAAAGAGAGAATGGAGCAGAAGAAATTTTTGAAATAATAAAGCTAAGACCTTTCCAAAATGAATGGCATACATCAAACCATAATCCAAGAATCTCAAGAACATTAATTAGGATCAACACAAACAATAACAACAATAACTATATCTAAGTATATCATATTTGAACTGAAGAAAGAAAAAGACAAAGAGCAAATCTTAAAAGATTCCATAAGAAGGAATGGAACCTTACCTATAAACAAACAAGGATAAGAATTACAAGAGATTTATCATCAGAAACCGCACAAGCAAAAAAAGAGTGAAATATTTAAGGAACTGAAAGAAAAAATTAAAACTACAACTTACAATTCTATATCAAGCAAATGTACTCTTCAAAAGTAAAGAAAAAATATTTTTTATTATTTCAGAATATTATGGAGGTAAAAATGTTTAGGTTACATATATTGCCTTTGTCCAGCCTGAGTAAGAGCTACAAGCATGTCCATCCCCCAGACAGTGCACACTGCACACATTAGGTATGAATTTACCCATCCTCCCCTTCCCTCTTCCACCTGCCTAACCCCTGATGAATGTTACCACCATATGTCCACATTAGTGTTGATCAGTTAGTACTAATTTGACAGTGAGTATATGTGGTGCTTGTTTTCCCATTCTTGTGATACTTCACTTAGTAGAATGAGTTCCAGCTTTATTCAGGATAATACAAGAGGTGGCAGATCACCAGAAAAGAGCTGGAATAACCAAAGCAATTTTAAGCCAAAGGAAAAAATCAGGAGGCATCATATTACTTGATCTCAAACTATATTACAAGGCTATATGAACCATTTCGGCATGGTATTGACACAAAAATAGAGACATAGACCAATGTAACAGAGCAGAAAACACAGATATGAAACCATCCTCTTACAGCCCACTGATCTTTGACAAAACAAATGATGTTAAACTTTGGGGAAAAGAATCCCTATTTAATAAATGGTACTGGGAAAATTAGATAGCTACATGCAGAAGATCAAGACAGGATCCATACCTCTCACCACTCACAAAAATTAATTCAAGATGAATAAAGGACTTAAATGTAAGGCATGAAACCATGAGAATTCAAGAAGAAAATGTTGGAAAAACTCTTCTAGATATTGGCCTAGGCAAAGAATTTAATGAAGACCCAATGACAATCATAATAATAACAAAAATTAAAAAGGGACTTGATTAAATTAATAAAGTCCTGCACAGCCAAGGAAATAATCAACAGAGTGAATAGACTACCTACAGAATGGGAGAAAACATAAACAAGCTATACAACTGATAAAGGACTAATAACCAGAATCTATAAAGAACTCAAGCAAATCAGCCACAAATAACTCCATTAAAAAATAGTCAATAGACATGAACAGAAGCTTCTCAAAAGAAGATAGACAAATGAGCAATAAACATGTGTAAAAATGCTCAATGTCACTAATCATCAGGGAAATGCAAATTAAAACCACAATGAGATATCATCTTACTCCAGTCACAATGGCTTTATTGTAATAAAAAGTCCAAAAACAATAGATGCTGACATGGATGAAGAAAGAAAGGAATACTTATACACTGTTTGTGGGACTTCGAATTAGTACAACATCTGTGGAAGACAGTATGGAGATTCATCAAAGAACTAAAAGTTGACTTAGCATTTGATTCATCAATCCCACTACTGGGTATTTACCCAAAAGAAACAAGTCATTTTATCAAAAAGACACCTGCACTTGAATGTTTATTATAGCATAATTTACACTTACAATGACATAGATTCAACCCAATACCCAGCAAACTATGGTTGTGTTAACAAAATATGTTAACAAAGTAGCATGCCACGGAATACTACCTAGCCACAAAGAAGGATGACTTAACACCTTCTGCAACAATTTGGGTGGAACTGGAGACCATTATACTAAATGAAGTATCTAAAGAATGGAAAAATAATTACCACATGTGCTCACTATTAAATTATAACTAACTGATGAGCACTGTGCATAAAGGGAAGTAAAACTCAATTGAAATCAAGCAGAGGTGAGGTGGAAGAAAGGAATGAGCAAAAATGTACCTAACAGGTACAATGACCACTGTCTGGGTGATGGGCACACTTATAGCCCTGACTCGAGCATTACAAAATCAGTCCATGTAAACAAAAACTTTTGTATCCTCATAATACCTTGATATAAAAGAGAGAAGAAATTTGAATATGCATAAATGGAGAACATTACAAAAAGAATAAATGAAAGCTAAATAAAATTTTCATCTTCCTCATTGTTTATTGATTTAAAGAAAATTGTTTATTTAGGTAATGATACTTTCAATGTATTAGCTGATCATAGAATATGAATAAATCATATAAGTGACAGCAATACCACAGGAATGATGAGTAATTTGGAATTCTCTGTTAAGTGCTGCTTGTACTCCACATGAGGCAGAATAGTGTTATTCAAATATAGACTTATATTATTTAAAAATGTATATTGTATGTTCTAGGGCAGCTATCAAAAATTGTTTTAAAGAAGTATAACTGATATGCTAAGAGAATGGAATCATATAAAATGTTGAACTAAAAACAGAAGAGGTAGAAAGAGAAATAATTAGCAATGAATGGAAAACATTTACAAACACGATTGATATTAATCCTAATATATCCATCACGCTTTAAATATGAATGATCTAATACATCAATTAAAGAACAGATATTTTCAGAGTAAATAAAAGCAAACAAACAACTAAGACATGTTGTCTATACAAAACCAATTGAAAGTTCAAAAGTAAATGGAATGAGAAAAATATATAACAATATAGCATGTTGATGCTAAAGAAAGTTGGAGTAAATATTTTAATTTCAGACAAAGTAGATCAAGGAATATTTTCAGGAATAAAAATGGGCATACTAATGATAAAGGGGTAAATTATCCACAAAGAAATAAAAAAATTGACTATATATGTAATTAAAAACGAATGTTGAAATATCTGAAACAAAAATGTATAGAAACTGAAAGGAGAAATAGACAAATCTACTAGCATAGTTGGTGACTTAACATTCTCCTATCAGAAATTTGTTGGTCAAGCAGACAGAAAATCAACAATATTTTTGACATCAATAGTACTATCTATCTACTTGGTTTAATTGACATTTATAGAATATGCCATAAACAGAATATACATTCTTCTTAAATTCAAATGAAACATTCACCCATTTAAACTGCATTCTGGCCTCCACCTAAATATCAAAATATATTAAAAAGAAGATAAGTAATATAATGTATGTTCTCAGGTCACAGGTGATTATACTAGAAATAAGTAACAGAGATATCTGAAACATACCCATACCCAAATATTTGAAAATTGAAAAACATACTCCCAATAGCATGGGTCAAAGAAGAAATCTCAAGTGAAATAAAAACACATTTTTAACTAAATGAAAATTACAAAACAGTTTTTCAAAATTTATGACATCTAGTGAGAACAGTGGTTATAGGGAAATGTATAAAATTAAATGCATATGTTAAAAAAACAATAAATATCTAAAATAAATAAGCTAAGTTTACATCTTAGGAAACTAGATAAAGAAAAGCAGTTAAGGCAAAAATAAGCAGAAGAAAAAATAGTAAAACTTAAAGAAAAAAATCCCTAAAACTGAAAACAGGAAAATAATAGAGAAATTTTTAACATTCTAAAAGCTGGTTGTTTGACACTATCAGTAAAATTGATAAAGTATTAGCCAAGCTAACCAAGAAAAAAGACAGAAGGCACAAATTGTTAGTAACAGAACTAAAAGAGAGGTCATATTTTTTATATTAAGTATATTAAAGTTATAATAAAGAAATAAAATAAATAAATCTGTGCTTATAAATTTGACAATGTAGATACAATGGATGAATTCCTTGAAAAACACAGTGAACCAAAAATCACTCAAAGAGAAATAGATAATCCGCATTGGCCTATTTCTCCTAAAGAAATTGAATCAATAATTCACAACATTCCAAAACAGAAAGCATCAGGCTCAGATAGGTTCACTGGTGAATTTTCCCATGCATTTGAGAAACAAAGAAATTATATCAATTATACTCTGAGGCCCTAGGTGGCAGCCCAACCGCTGAGGCCTTCGGTAGCAGTCTGGTCAGCTGAAAATGAGAAAGTGGCCCAGCCTTGGAAGCTGATGTATTTATTAGTTTGCTCTGGCTATCATAACCAAGTGCCACGGATGGAATGACTTTAACAACAGAAATTTGTTTTTTCACAGTTCTGGAGGTTTGACATCCAAGATTAAGATGTCAGCAGATTTTCTGTCTCTTGAGGACTCTCTTTTTGGCTTGCGGATGGTGACCTTCTTGTGCTGTGTTCTGACATGGCCTTTTTTCCTTGCATGTGCATCATTGGTGTCTCTTTTTCTTCTTAAAAGGACATCAGTCATATTGGATTAGGCCTCCACACTAACAGACTCATTTTAACTTAATTATCTCCTTAATTAATTTATCTCCCAATGTGGTCATATTCTGAGATATTGGGGGTTGGTATGTCAAAATATTAATTTTAGGGAGCATATTTTTTCCACAGAATTCCACCTCCTTTACCCTCCAAATTCATCTTCTTCTCACATGAAAAATACATACATTCCATCTTGACAGTCCAAAAATATTAATCCATTTCAGCACCAGCTCTAAATTCCAAATCACATCTAAATATCATCTAAATCAAGGGCTATTATAACTACATTCCATAGACCAAATGAATTAAATGACAGAGATTTGGAGGTAAGATTGAGGTATGATTTATTCTGAGGCAAAATTCCTCTCTAGCTGTGGAAGGAGACAAATTATGTGCTTCCAAAATGCAATGGTGGGACAGGCATAGGATAGACATTCCTATTACCAAAATGGAGAAATTAGAAAGAAGGAAGCAGAAATGGGTCCCCAGCAATTTTAAAATGTAGCAGCAGAAATTTCATTAGATTTTAGGCCTCTAAAATAGTACTCTGGCTTGATGTTTTGTCTACTGGGTTCATGAGGGCGGCAGCCTCTCCTTCAAGGTCCACTGAGGTGGAAGTGCTGCTCCTTAATCCCAAGACAAGAGGCTCACCGCCAAATTACTAGGTGGCATCCCTGTCACTGAGACACCAAACAACAGCAGCCTGGCCTACTGTCATCCAAGAGGTAGCCCCACCCTCTGAAACTGAGCAGGAGACAGCCTCACGCACCAGACCTATGGTGAGAGTGGCAGCCCCACCAATCTGAGAATTGCCTTCACGGTTATTCTTCCATTGTCTTGGAGGATAATACAATTTCACAGCCAAATATCTCTATTTTTTAATCATATAGAATTCTAGAGTCCAACAGCCTTCCTTAATTTTTCCTATCCCTGTCCTTATTAGTCGAAGCTGGAAGTGTTTCTGCTAATAAAACCCCATCACGATTCTTGGCTTCTGCTGATATGGCTGATTAGATACATAAGTCACACCCATAATATATTTCCCAAATGATTTTCCAACTACACCCATGGTGTGCTCTGCAGAACACACTTTCTCATCTTTTAAAATATGGATAAGCTGAACATTTTCCAAATCTTTAAGTTGTGCTTTCTTTTTGCTTAACCATGTATTCTTTAATTTCTCTCTCTCCTCTTGCACTTTATGATAAGCAGTAAGGAGAAGCCAGGCTGCACCTTGAACAGTTTGCTTAGAAATATCCTCAACTAAATATCCCGGGCCATCACTCACAAGTTCTACTTTCAGAAAAAATACTAGAACACAATTTAGCCAAGTTCTCTGACACTTTTATAATAAATGTCACCTTTCCTCTGGTACCCAAAAATATGTTTATCATTTCCACCTGAGGCAGGAAGTGCAAAATCAAGGTGTTAAAAGATTTGGTTTCTCCTCATGCTTCTCTCCGTGGCTTGTAGATGGCCAATTATTCACTTTATCCTCACATGATCTTTCTTCTGTTCGCTTTTACTCCATTTGTCTCTCTGTGTGTCCACATTTTCTTTTTTTACAAATATACCAGTGAGATTGGAGTAGGACTTACCTTAATGCACTCATTTTAACTTAATTACTTCTTTAAAGGCTAGATTTCCAAATACAGTCACATTCTTAGGTACTGTGAGTTAGGACTTTAATAAATAATTTTTTTGTTAGGGAAACACTTTAGACTATAACAGAGGGAAATATTCTCAAATTGGTATTCTTAAATACCTACAGCTAACATCATGCTTAGTGGTGTTAAACTAGCTTCTCTCAGGCTAAGATCAGGGATGAGGCAAACATATCCTCTTTTACCACTCCTATTCAACATTATATTGGAAGTCCTAGCTAGTGCAATTAGAGAGTAAAATAAAATAAAATATATTCCTATTTGAATGGAGAAAATAAAAAAAAAACTTTATTCACAGAGGACGTGATTGAAAGTAGAAGGAATAATTTCAAAAAATGATCAAAATATTTGTGGAATTAATAATAAAGTATAGCAAGGTCTTAGGATATTATGTTAATAAACAAAAGTCAGGTATTTCTCCATATATGAGCAATAAATAATTAGAACTTGAAGTAAAAAATACAACACTTGTAAAAAATACAACACTTTACATATAAATCTTATACAATATGTATAGAACTAATAAGAAGAAAATTGCAAAATGGTGATTAATATTTTTAAGGAACTAAATAAATGGAGAAAGTTTTATGATTGTTGTCTAAAGAAAATATTGTTGATATAGCCATTCTTCCAAAACTGCTGTATAGATTCAGTGCGATTACAACTAAATCCCACTAAGCTACTTTGTATATATCATCAAACTGATTTCAGAGTTTATATGAAATGCAAATGGCCTAGAAGCCAACATAATGTTGAAGAAGAACAAAGTCATAGGACTCACTCTACCCAATTTCAACATTTATTTAAGACTATAGTCATCAAAAGAATATAGTATTCTTGTCTGGTGCAAGAACAGACAAATAGATGAATGGAACAAAACGGAGAGCACAGAAATAAACCTACATGAAGAGAGTACAATGGTCTTTGACAAAGTAAGTTTCATGGTAAAAGTGAGTGCTGGAACAATTGAAAGCTCATATGCAAAAACATGAACCTATACACAGAACTCCACACCTTAAACAAAAGTTATCTTAAAATAGAGCAAAGACCTATATGTAAAAGCAAAACTTTAAAAAGTGCTTGCAAAAAACAGGAAAACTCTACATGACCAAAGGTTTCATGGTGAGCTTTTAAAATATAACTCCAATGACATTTTCTATGAAATAAAATAAGTTGTGCTTTATTAGAATTAAAAAATTATGCTCTGTGAAAGACACCATTAAGAGAATGAAAAGACAAGTCACAGACCAGGAGAAAATATTTGTATAAGAGGAATCTGATAAAACATTGTATTCAAAATACCAAAAATAAAATTCAACTCAAAAATAAGAAAATAACCTAATTAAGAAATATACAAATAATTCAATAAATAAATCTATATTAGGCACAGTGAGGTGTCTCATGCCTGTAATCCTAGCACTCTGGGAGGCCGAGGCGGGTAGATTGTTCAAGGTCAGGAGTTGGAAACCACCCTGAGCAAGAGCGAGACTCCGTTTCTACTATAAATAGAAAGAAATTAATTGGACAACTAATCAATATAGAAAAAATTAGCCTGGCATGGTGGCGCATGCCTGTAGTCTCAGCTACTCGGGAGGCTGAGGCAGGATGATTGCTTGAGCCCAGGAGTTTGAGATTGCTGTGAGCTAGGCTGATGCCACGGCACTCACTCTAGCCTGGGCAACAAAGTGAGACTCTGTCTCAGAAAAAAAAAGAAAGAAAGAAAGAAATCTATATTAAAACATTTAAATCCAATTAAAATATACTTGCCATATTATTGTTATAGATATATAAAATAAGCATGTGTAAAGTTGCTCAACCTCACTTGTTGTTTGGGAATTGCAAATTGAAATAATGCCATCACTACAAACCTATGAGAATGACTAAAATCCAAAGCACTGAAAATACCAACTGTTGTCAAAGATGTGGAGCAATAGGAAATCTCATTCATTGTTAGCGGGGATACAAAATGGTACAGCCTCTTTGGAAGACAATTTGGCTGTATCGTACAAAACTAAACTGCCTTATCATACATTTAAACAATGGTGCTCCTAGGTAATTAATTACCCAGATGATCTGAAAATTTCTGTTTATAAAAAATATAAAAGTGAATGTTTATAGCAGATGTATTCACAATTGCCCCAAACTGAGAACAACTAAGATGTCTTTCAATAGATAAATAAACCATGTTATATATATATCTATATATATATATACATATATATACTATTAAATATTACTGAACAATAAAAGGATTCATCATGCCACCAAGACATGGATGAATATTAAAGGCATATTGCTTAGTGAAAGAAGCCAGTCTGAAAGGGTGCATATTATATGATTCTAATTATATAACATTATGGAGAAAGCAAAACTGTAATGATGGTAGAATTTAGTGATGGCCAAAAGTCTGGGATGGGGATGGAAGGCGGAATAGGTAAAACATAGTTTGTTTGGGTTTTTTTTGTATTTTTTTACTGAGTGGGGAAACAATTTCCTGTGATGGTGGGTACTTGACACTATGCCTTTGTCAGAATCCATAGATCTTTACAGTATAAAGAGTGAACTTTAATGGAAACAAATTAAAATAAAAATACTGAGGAGGTCAGGCATGCCAGGAATACAGAATATGGCAAAATAATCTCACTGTATTACACATATATGAAATAATCTTACTGTAGGGCTAAGGGAGAAAAGTTAATGATCTAAATAACTTTGAAATGAATGGAGTTTATAAGTCCAAATGCAACAGAAATGCTATGACATTTACTCTAGCTGTTAAAGTTGTTTTTCATGGAACTACTAGTTAAGTTTTCTGACACTCATATGGGTATTGAACTTGAAAAATTAAGTTAATAGATGAGAGATGATGGGAGCCACACTTCTCACTGTTGGAGCACAAATTTACAAATAAGCAAAGAGAAAAGGCTAAAATTACCCATGTGCTAATGATTAGAGTTAGAAACATCAGTAGTATTAACCCATGTTTAGATTAATATAGATATAGATGTTTATATTACATGTATAAATGTTTCTATATCTGTGTCTGTATACCAGTGAGTATATATGTATGTATGTGTGTGTGTGTATCTCTTTGCTCTGTGGGTATGTCTCCTTGTTGTGTCAGTTGAGAGGGCCTAGAAACATTGACATTAGATAAGCAATGATCACTCCTAGTGCCCCAATATTATATATTGGTTTCTAACATCGTTCTCCAATAAAAGAAGTCAGGGATCCTTGGAGAAATGGATAGTTCTAGAAAAATGAGTAGGATACATACACAATGAGCTTGGAGCATCTTGTAGTGTCAGAAAGTAAGGATGTGCCAAGAAAGAAAAAAAGATGATAGATGATGGGATGATGAGGGTACATCAATGAGACACAGAAGTCAACTGAAGGAGTTAGCCCAATGGCTAAAGCTGGAGCAATCTGATTTACAAAATAAATAAATAAATATTGGGTTATAACCCAAAATGTTTAAATATCCATAATCCATACAGATATGAATAAATAACTGTAAAACATAAATAAATGAAAGAGAAGAGACAAATATCTCATGCATAAGAATTTCAAATAATTTATGTCCATACTCTGTCATGAAAGAAGTAAAGTGTAACTTTTTTGTGGACTTTATGTTCTACCTTACTTCCAATGAGCATAATATGGAAATGGGAGAAGTAAAGAGTAACTGCTGATAAACACTACCTCAAGCCAGGTGACCAAGTTTAATATCAGTAGTGATAAGTTATATTGATAATATGTATCCTTGATATAATTTGATTAGAATGGCAGTTTACCTCTGTGGTCTTCCGTCTATAAAATTATCCCAGTCTTATCATGAGAAAAACATTAGACAAATCCTAGCTGAGGGACATGTTGCAAAATACCTGATTAGTAATCCTTCATACTATCAAGGTCATCAAACTGAGAGAGTCTGAGAAACTATTATAACCAAGAGAAATCCAAAAAGACATGATTACTAAATACAATATGGCATAACAGAATGAATTCTGGGACAGAAAAAGGGCAGTAGAGAAAAACAAGAAATCTGGTTAAATAGGGAGCTTGGTAAAAATATATCAACACTGGTTCATTAATTGTGATAAATGTACCACACTAAGAGGAAACTAGGTATATGGTATATGGCAACTCTTCATACTATCTTCACAATAATATTATCTGAAACCATTCTTAAGTGAAAGCCGAGAAAAAATGGGATCTAGAAGTTAGAGACAGTAAGTCAGAGATTTGGAACATAGACACATTAAATGTATCGCAGATGTCTTGAAAATGAAGAGGACTATGTGGCAACAATTGAGAGTAGCCTCTAGCAAGTGATACTAAATTCCTGTCTCTCAGCTAGAGAAAGAAAATGGGTATCTCAATCCTACAACCACAAGGAACTGAATTCTTCCAAAAGCAAGAATTAATTTGGAGTGAATTTTTCCCCAAAGGCTGTAGATAAAAACCCACTCTGTCCAACAACTTGATTTCAGCCTATTACCTTAAGTAGCAAACCCAGTTATGCTCTGTGTAGTCTTCTGGCTTACAGATTTTGTAACAATAAATAGGTATGGCTTGAAACCATGAAGTTTGTGGTAATTTCTTATGTGGCAATGGAAAACTAATGCAGAGACATAATGAGAAAAAAAAATCTTCTTTATACCCATGACTACTTTTTCTGGATATCTTTGCATTGATGAGTGAGAGAAGCAAGTGGGTGCACTCGATTCAGCCCTTTCCCCTCTCTTTCAGGTCAGCTCCTTGCTGAAAAGGCAAATTCTGGTCTGCTTTTCTAGGTATGATGAGCCTATCAAGAAAAATATCTGCCCTTGAAAGGTGGGTCTATAGTTTTAGGAAACAAAAACAGAGCAAGAGAGAGAGGAACTTTGAAGAACCTACAAGATGGAAGTTACAAGCCATGTTCTTCTCCATATCTATGTTTTTAGTAATAAAGTTGATACTTTGTTCTGAATGTTTGTGGTTCTCACATTTTAATTCTCAGTTATCTCTGAACTAGAAATGTCAAAACAAAATTATTTATGGACCCCCTCAAACCTCTCATTAAGATATCATTTTCTTGGAGTCAAAAAGAAAGAGATAATGAAAAATAACTCTTTTTAAAAAACAGATATTATTCTTATTACTAGGAAGGAAAGTGAGGTCAGATTATAGAGAACTACGAATACTAATATGAAACATTTTGGTTTAATGAAACAGAACCATTAAGTTGAACAATGGCGTGACACATTGAGAGTGAGATTTCAAACCTATTATTCTAACAATGCAATGTAGTCCCTGGGGTTAGTGGGGCTGAAGTGTGTGGAAACAATTATGTGTATGCAAATATTATATAAAATGGTTTACCTTTGAGCTTCATATAAAAACTGATCTTGGCTCAAACTGAGACTTACTAAGCAAGAAGAAAGAATGGTATGAAACATAAAACTGACTCCTTAAAAGCTTGAGACAGGCATATGTGCTTATGGAAGTTGAATTTTTGCCAACTACTCTATAAAAAAATAAAATGACATCTCACTCCTCTTAGCACTTGCAGCTGTATTTTTATTTTGAATTGTGGGGTAAATGATTTTCAAAGAATTCTTATAAGAGTCAAGTTTGGCACAATACAACATCAAAGTGTCATTTAGAGGTCTCAAGTTATTGAATATGGTAGCACTATAATCCTTCAGAAAGATACATTTACCTTGACTGTCTGGTTCATCTCATCTGAAGTGTAAAACCTGGCCTATTATATCAAAGAAATGTGAATTTTCAATCATTATAAACCATGAAGTCCAATTGGTGAAATTGTGAACTCTTACACTTAAAATCTAATAATAGAAAATTCTATTTTAAATTTTCTTTCTTATAGAATGGACACATTTTTAATGCCATTTGAATCATGGATATCCCTCTAGGGCCATGGTCTCTCAGATATGTGCTATAGAATTGTGAGGATAAATTGAACTGGATTTATCAGTCAGATTCCAGGTTCAAGAGAGAAGATGCAAGGAGTTTGATGGAAGAGGGAAATCAAAATCTTTCCCAGATCCAAATGTACTCCACAGAATTGAGCCCACAGTTTTCATGGCTTGCTCTATGCCCCACCACAAGGCCATGAGATCCTACTCACACATTGCCTTGAAGTGGGCTGGTATTATATAGTACCCTCTTTTGTGTTTCACTGTGAGCTCAGTTTCCAGAATCTTCTCAGGGCTGAGACAGCAGCTAACTTCATCTAACAGGTAACCTTTAAACAATATAAGGCATTAGTTATGTGGGTAGAATATAACACCAGATTCCCAGATTTCAAATCCTGCCTTGACTATGGCATACCTCTATGGTTTTAAAATACATTACTTTGTGTCTGGAGACTTTAGTTTCCTCAATTGTTAAATAGGGTAAGTAAAATAGGGGAAAATTTTACTTAAAAAAAGCAATATCTTTTAATAAATTATCATTAGAAACTAAACACATAAAAAAAATCTATGTATTAATCAGGGTTCTTCACAGAAACAGAACCAATAAGATATGAAGATATATGATATTTATACACACACCCCCTATATATCCATATGTCTATCATATATATATATATATATATATATATATTTATCCATATATATGTGGGGGGGAGAGAGAGAGGTTTATTGTAAGGAATTGGCTCATATGTTTATGAAGGCTGGCAAGTCCCAAGATCTGCAAGTTGAATCAGCAAACTGGGGACCCAGCAGAGCAAATGGTTTAGTCCTCATTGGAGTCTGAAGGCCTGAGGACCAGGAGAACTGATGGTATAATTCCCACCCAAAGGCTGGCAGGCTCAAGACCCAGGAAGAGCCTATGTTTCAGTTCAAGTCCAAAAACAGAGAAAAAATGCTGATGTTCCAGTATCTAATACCATCAGGAAGAAAGTATTCTCTCTTTCTTGGGAGTTTGTCAGCCATTTTACTCTATTTAGACCTTCAGCTAATTGGATGAAGCCCACCCACATTAAGGAGGGCAATCTGCTTTACTCAGCCTACCGATTCAAACTTCAAACGGTAATGTCTAAATATACCCTCACCCCCTCAAACAACCATAATAATGTCTGACCCAAGATATTTGCAACCTGTGGTGCAGTCAAGTTGACATATAAAATTAACCATACAATCTATATAAAACACTCATTCTATTGTTGGGAGTATGCTTCATAACGTTAATCATTAACTATTTTCCAAAATTTATTTCCAATATCTCTCAACTGAGCATTCATGGTAACATTTTATAGTTGAGAAATATAGATGTTTACAGTGGGTAAGTATCTTTCTCAAGATCACATAGCTACTATGTAGCAGAGCTAGAATTCAGAACCCCTACTTTCTGGCTACAAAATCCTATTCTTACAACTAAATCACATTCCTGTCCTCCTTTTTAAATAAAGAGCAAACTGAGAAGGCAAAAACCAGAGCCCACAAAACTCCTTCAAAGTCTTATAGCTGCCAGTTCAGTTCCATGCCAATGTACACGTTTATATATAACCATGTGTGAAACATCTATGCCATTTTTTCTGAGAAGTTGAGTAGGTGGCATATATTTCAACAGCTCATCTCCATCAAATGAGAGCTATAATATATATTTAAAGATGATGTCAGCCTTTCTAAATATAATTTTCAACTGTGCTGGGAAAAATATAAACTGCAGCACTGTAATAATCAACATATAAATAGCTCCCACATCTTTGCCATGCAAATTTGGATAATGATATTATGGAAGAGGACTATCAAAAGGGGCCTTCTGTTACCACTCTTTCTGCTAACCAGTGAGCAGCTGGGATTGATGACATTTTTAGTTAAAGCCAGTTTGGAAAGGCTTTTATCCCATGGAGATAAGCTAAAGCCTCAAAATAAAACAATCCCAAACTGCCAATGTTTGATTGGTTTGAAGTTGGAACGGTGGTATTAAATGCCTGGTTTTCTCACAGTTTTAGAGAAAAAATACACAGCTTTCCATTGCCCTTTGACTGCTGACAAACTGAACCTCCAGGTCTTTTTTTGTGTGCATTTCCTCTACCTGGCAGTATTCAGGACACTCAATCCCTCACTTGCAGATGGAGAATGATGTCTTATGCAGTGTGAGCACCTGCTCAGCCTCCTGGACACAGTCCCTCTGCTTGATGCACCAAATACCATGACCCTGTGAAGAAGTAGATATACTGGCTCTCTCACCATTACCAAGAGCCCATTGGGGAACCCACTGGGGTTCCTTTTGAGAACTTTCCCACCCATCCCAATTTTAGTTGTGGAAGTACAAGATTCTGGGGGAACTGTTTCTGTTAGAATGTTGCTAGTTCCAGGTAAAGGTGTGGAGACATTTATATGGAAGAGCTCAAAAACAGGTAGTTCTGGGCTATCTCTGGCACTGAGACAGATTTGGTTGAGGCAACACAGTGTTTTTTTTTTTTTTTTTCCCAATCTTTGATAATTTTAAATGGGGCAGATTCTTCACATTGCCACAGACTCTACATCTCCCTATTGTCTCATATCCAGTTAGGCTTACAGCATGAGTTGGGACATTCCTGATGTGGGACTTTTGCTACCTAGCACCACCACAGATGAGGATTCATCAAAGACTATGTATCCAATAAGTGATCCAGACATAAAAGGTCTTATTTGATCAGAGGAGACATAAACATAGATGTGACATAAGAAGGAACTCTGCTGGGAAAAGAAAATGTGAATAGAGCCACTCTCTGTGAAGGATTATAGCACTGCCCTTCTATGGTGTGTGTGTGTGTGTGTGTGTGTGTGTGTGTGTGTGTGTGTGTGTGTGTGTGTGTGTGTGAGACTGAGGATCACACAATGTAGAATACTGAATACATTTCATGTATCTCTATTTATCTACCTCTCAAATCTGGGCATGGCTATGTGACTTACGTTGGCCAATTAGAAATTTGGTATGAGAAATATCACAAATTAGAAAATTTAATGCAAGCAGAGACTTCAAAAATGCTTGCTCATTGGGTCTTTCCCTCTTTTGCTGTGTTTGAAAACTTGAGTCTACAACAGGACTGAACCCACGCTAGCCTTTCAGAGCAGTCACTTGGAGGAGAGCTGAGGGTCCCTGACCAAAAGCCTACCATTATCTAGACATATGAGTGAAGCCATTGTAAACTACCTAGGACGTAACAGCAAAGAAATAACCAAGATTGGAAAATCTACTCATTTGATTCTCAAAAAGTTTAAACATAACAGATGCATGCTGTTTTAAGCCATTAATTTTTGGGGGTGTTTTGTTATACAGCAAAAGTTAAATGACACATTTCTGAGCTTCAATTTTCTCAACTGCAAAGTAGAATTGATAACTATCTTGCAGTATTACTGTGTGAATTATAAATAACACATATAAGTGGCTGGCCCAGAGAAATTTCCCCATAAATGAGAGCTATATTATTCATTAGTTATCAGTCTGAATGAGTTCCTAAGTCTCTTAGTATTAACACAGATTGAGTTCTGATTTTATGTTCCTGTTCTTAAAAATTGATATTGACTCCAGGTACTTCCTAATTCTGATGACTTGGTTTTAGTGTTTCTCAAAATGACATTACAACTCCACTTTGATAAATTCCTCTCTATCATAAAGAAAAAGCCTCAAATCACAGCCCTGACCTTCTGTAAGTAAAATTAACAAGAAATGCAAAATTAAGCCACAGTGATTCTCATCAAGTTAGAAGCAGAAATTCAATCTTGAGTTTTGAGTACCAATAAATTAATTTATTATAGTTGGAGAACTCCTTGAAGAGTATATATTTTATTCAAGCTATGCATGTGTGTTACTGTGTGTAAGGGTGGATTAATGTGTATAGTCCTTGCCCTCCAAGTTGTAAGAATTTAGTAAGGAAGGCAGCTTCTATAACTATAACTATCCTATAAAACTAACAGCTCATCACACATATCCACATAAGACAATAGGATTGGGGTTTAAGATCAAGATAAGAGATCTGGGAGAAGACAGGGCTGGGTATGTTTTCTCAAGTGCATTAAGCAAAACTCATTTAGTTTCATTTTCAAAAGATCTAAATCAAACTGGCTCAAAAAACACATCTAAAGCAGATTTAATGTTTCATATGCTTGAAAAATCCGGGGAAGCTTTGCCTTCAAGGAATGGATAGATTCATAGGCTCAGAGAAATTATCAAGACTCCCCGTCTCTCAGTCCTCATTTCTGTTTCCTCCTTGGTTGGCCCTGTACATCCTCAGGTGAAATGGATGCCAACAACATACTGAACTCCAACTCCAAATTTACAAAAAAAGAAGTGGATCTTTCTTAAAAATTCAAAGAAAAGTCCTAGGTATGACTCTCGCCAGTCAAAATTGGGACATACATTTATCCATAAACCAGCCGCTAAAAATGGGAATACGGTAAGTACATACATGTCCCAGACTCAGAGGGTGGGAGTAGAAAGGATACTCTTACCAGAAGAAGAAGAGAGGGATATTCACCCTCAACTTCTAAAATAGACATTCATTTTGGCAGTGTAGGATTTTTACTTTCAGGCAGCAGATGCGTGGTTGAATTAAGGGCAAAGGACCCCAAGGAACACTTTCCCTGATAATTCAATGGATTGGTATGTTCAATTAATAATAAGCATATCTTTACTGTTTTTCTTTCTTTATATACAACCTCATCCAAGAAGTTGAGACAGCCATTTTGATGTGTTTGATTTTGTTTCTGAGAGGAAAAAGCAGACTTAAAGGAACATTGTGTGTGTTGTTAATCCTGTGCATTATGTTTCAATAGTGCATTTTTTTGTCATTTCCCCAAACAAAGAAATGTCAATCCCTGCAGTCTTAGCAACTCAGCGGTTACACCTACTCTATTATGTATTTGGCTCACTCGCAGAATGAAGTAATCAGATGAAGCCTGGTACAGACTGGCTTGAAGGAGAAGAAATATGAGTGAACTCATTCAATAACATGCCTCAGGAAAGAACATAAATCTTTTACTTTCCTTGCTAACTCAGGAAAAGCCAGATTTTGAATGATGACACTTAAATCACCAAAGAGAATTCAGAAGGTAAATACTATGTATGACTGCAGGTAGGATTCATGAATACAATAGAAGTAGATAAGGTGCTAGAGAGGACCCAGAAACTAAGCCAATCATACAGGTGGCTCACATTGATACTGGGAGTCTAGGCAAGGTTCTGAGGATTAGCCAGAACCGAGGGCAGAAGACATCATGAATAGAGTAGCTCTCAAAATGAAGGTGGTTGGAAACCAGGCAAATATGTTTCATGGGTTTTTTTGGTTTTACTTTTGTCTTTGTTTTGGTTTTGGTGCATGGTTTACAAGTTGGACCAGTCTATGAATTTAGGGTCAAGTGAGCTACATTATAGAAAAGTAAATAGCAGAGATAGAATATTATGGAAATAGTCTACTTTATATCCCTCACTGATTCTTTCCTCCACAACAAACACATGTACCCAGTGTTGCTGGTTAATATCTACTAGTTTCTCAAACTTTATATTAGCTACCACATTCTCCAAGAAGGTTCCCATGGCTAACTCCATCTCATTCTAAGAGTTCTTATGGTATCCTATCATATTATTTACCAATTATATTTTATGTGCCTATAATATAATTGGTAAATAATATGATTTACCAATATAATACCAATATATAAAAAATATAATACCAATTATATTTTATGTGCCTATAATTATATTATATGTGCCTATTTATGTGCCTATTATGTGAATTATATGCCATGATTCAACCACCATTTTATCCTCAGAAACAAGAATATGTCTCAATCCATGCCTTTCTTTCTTCTTTTCTTAAATTAAATCAACAAACTTAAGATGAGTTCATCTCAAATAGTAACAAGTTATGCCAGAACAATATCTGCTTATGCAATGACTAGAAAAAGAGCACAATGCCAATATTTTCCATCCTTTTGGAATGAAATGAATAAAAAATGAAACTTCCATCCTTGTAAATTTAGGCATAGATTCCAAAATATTTTCTATGTATGCATTTATATTATTTATGAATAAATTTTTTTCTCATAAAATTAGTATTAAAATGCAATAGCAATGTCAATTAACAATTTGGTAATTCTTCTCTACATAAGATGATAAAACAATAATAAATTCCCTGGCACCATCTCACTCGTATTTGGGAACAAAATTATGATAAATTGGAGTTCTGTGACATTAATCAAATCACCTCATATCATATATAAAATAAGAGGAAGCGTTCTTGTTCTATAACTCTACAAAACTGAATGATCATAATGATCCTCCTGAGGCTTAGATACTTCAACAAATATATAGTTTTTTTAAAGATTAAGCATTATATAAGAAATTATTGCTGAGCTCAACATTTATTCCCAAATTTGTCGTTAATGTCTAATCACATCAGAATCTTCCTGAGGAATATTCAAAATAAATATTCAATCTTTCTTTATTGCAGTAGTTCACACATTTTAATGTGTGTAAGAACATTTGGCTGTGGATATAAAAATGAAGATTTCTGGGTCTTCATCCTATTGACTCTGAATCAGTTGATATAGGGTGAGTGAGTCCAATAATTTGAATTTTTTAAAAGCATCCCAGGGAATATTGATTCAAGTGTTCTTCCACAGACCATAACTTGAGTACCACTTTATCTGTTTCTTTTATTACTATCTTCTTTATATATTTCTCTCATTCCTTTCCTGAAGTTCCTTCAAATCTATCCACTATCACCACTTCAATTCAACATAGTGTTGGAAGTTATAGCCAGGGCAACTAGGCAAGAGAAAGAAACAAAGGATATCCAAATTGGGAAAGAAGAGGTCAAACTTTAGCTTTTTGTTGATGATATGATCTTATATTTAGAGAACCCCAAAGACTCCACCAAGAGAAACTTTGTGAATTGATAAATAAATTCATCAGGTCTCAGGTTACATAATCAATGTACACAAATCAGTAGTATTCCTATACACCAATAACAGTCAAGCCGAGAGTCAAATCAAAGACTCAATAACATTCACAATAGCTTCAAAGAAAAGAAAATACCTAGGAATATACTTAACCAAGGAGGTGAAATATCTCTACAAAGAGAACTACAAAACACTGATGAAAGAAATTGCAGATGACACAATTGAAAAAACATACCATGCTCATGGATCAATAGAATCAATATTATTAAAATGTCCATACTACCCAAAGCAATTTACAGATTCAATGCAATCCTCATCAAAATAACAACATCATATTTCACAGATCAGGAAAAATAATTCTACACTTCATTTGGAACCAGAAAAGATCCTGAACAGACAAAGCAACCTTAAGCAAAAAGAACAAATCTGGAGGCATCACATTACCAGACTTCAAATTATACTACAAGGTTATAGTAACCAAAACAGTATGTCACTGGCAGAAAAATAGAGACATAGACCAATGGAATAGAACAGAGAACTAAAATATAAAATCACCCCACATACAGCCAACTGATATTTGACAAAGCAGACAATAATATACACTGGGGGAAAGAAGCCCTATTCAATAAATGGTGCTGGGAAAATTGGATAACCACATACAGAAGAATGAGATAGGATCCATATCTCTCAACATTCACAAAAATTAATTCAAGATGGATCAAAGACTTAAATGTAAGGCATGAAAATATAAGAATCCTAAAAGAAAATGTGGTAAAAACTCTTCTGGATATCAGCCTAGGCAAAAAATTTATAAAGAAGAACTCAATGGTAATCACAGCAACAACAAAAATAAATAAATCAGACTTTATTAAGTTAAAAAGCTTCTGCACAGACAGCCAAGGATAGACAACCTACAGAATGGAAGAAAATATCCACAGCTATACATCTGACAAAGGGCTAATGACCAGAATCTACAAAGGACACAAGCAAATCAGCAAGGAGAAAAAAAAAAAAAAAGTGGGCAAAATGCATAATCAGAAGCTTTGCAAAAGAAGATAGATCAATGGCCAATAAATATATGAAAAAATACTCAATGTCACAAACCATCAGGGAGATGCAAATTGAAACCACAAAAATGAAATATCACCTTACCCTAGATAGAATGGCTTTTATTAGAAAGTCCAAAAACAACAGATGCTGCTGTTGACCCAGAGAAAAAGGAAGGCACAATACACTGTTGGTGGGACTGCAAGTTAATACAATCACTATGGAAAACACTATGGAGACTCCTCAAAGAACTATTTAGGTTGGTGCAAAAGTAATTGTGGTTTTAGCATTGTTGAAATTGGCTGTTTAATATTGGAATACATTCTTACATAAATGTGGTTATGTTATACATCATTTTAATGTACATTTTTCACTTTTTTTTTTGCTAGTGAGTTATTACTTGTTATTTATTTTACATTTATTTTAAACCATGGAAATGATGTTAGAGAAAAAGCAAATTTGAGTGATTTTCTTGAGTTCAAAATGGGTTGTAAAACAGCGGAGACAACTCTCAACATAAACAATGTGTTTTGCCCAAGAACTGCTAATGAACGTATAGTGCAGAGGCAGTTCAAGAGGTTTTGTAAAGGAGATGAGAGCCTTGAAGATGAAGAGTGCAGTGGTCAGTCATAGGAAGTTGACGACAAGCAGTTGAGAGCAATCATTGAAGCTGATCTTCTTACACAAGAAGTTGCTGAAGAACTCAATGTTGACCATTCTAAAGCCATTAGGAGTTTGAAGCAAATTGGAAAATTAAATAAGCTTGATAAGTGGATGCCTCATGAGCTCAATGGAAATCTAAAAAATCATCATTCTGAAGTGTCATCTTTTCTTATTGTATGCAAAACAAAGAACCATTTCTTGATTGGATTGTGGCATGCCATGAAGAGTGATTTTCTACAACTGGTCAGCTCAGTGGTTGGACTGAGAAGAAGCTCCAAAGCACTTCCCAAATCCAAACTTGCACCAAAAAAAAAAAGTTCATGGTCACAGTTTTGGGGTGGTCTGCTGCTGGTGTGATCCACTATAGCTTTCTAAATCTTGGCAAAACCATTACATCTGAGAAGTATGCTCAGCAAGTTGATGAGATTCGCACCGAAAACTTCATACCTGCAATGGGCTTTAGTTAAAAGGAAGGGCCCAATTCTTCTCCCAGATGCCTGAGCACATGTCACACAACCAATCTTTAAAAGTTGAACTAATTGGACTACAAACTTTTGCTTCATCCCCCACATTCACCTGACCTCTCATCAACCAACAACCACTTATTTAAGCATCTTGACAACTTTTTGCAGGGAAAATGCTTCTACAACCAGCAGAATGCAGAAAATGCTTTCCAAGAGTTCATTGAATCCTGAAGCATGTATTTTTATGCTACAGAAATAAACAAACCTATTTTTCACGGAAAAAAATGTGTTGATTGTAATGATTCCTATTTTTTATTAATAAATATATATTTGAGCCTAGTTGTAATGATTTAAAATTCATGATCTGAAATCGCAATTACGTTTGCACCAACCTAATAAAAGTAGACCTACCATTTGATCCAGTGATCCCATTACTGGTCATTTACCCAAAGGAAAAGTCATTTTATCAAAAAGATGCCCGCACTGAAATGTTTATTACAGCACAAATCACAATGCCAAAGATGTGAATCAACCTAAATACCCATCAATTCATGGGTGGATTAACAAAATGTGGTATATGTATACCATAGAATACTACCCAGCCATAAATAAGAATGAATTAATGCCTTTCACAACTATTTAGATGGAACTGGAGACCATTATCCTAAGTGAAGTATCTAAATAATGGAAAAACAAATACCACATATACTCGCCATTAAAATGGAACTAATTAATGAGCACACGTGTGCACAGAAGGAAGTAAAAGTCAGTGGAAATAAAGTGGTGGGGGGTGATGATGGGCAAAAATCCACCTAACGGATAATGAACACTATCTGTGTGATAGGCACACTTACAGCCCTGACTCAAGCATCACAAAAGTGATCCATGTAACCAAAAACATTTGTACCCACACAATATTTTGAAATAATAAAAACTAGGAAATGCTATGAATACAATGGCTTGGATTTAAATAATACTCAAGAAATATTAAGTAGGAAAGAAGAATGCATGTGTTAGAGAATGAATTAATATATGAATGAACAAATGAATGAATGAACAAGTGAATAAATGAATGTATATGAGTTTTTCCAAGGCATACTTATGGCTGCTTTTCTCTCATTCCATATATTTAGGGACTGTCCAGCTTCAGCTCTAGGCCAGCTCTGTCACAGGTTTATTGAAAAAAAAACTCAGCTGAGAGTGTTGAGTTAATAAGTCCAGGAGGGAAGAAGACATGATCAGAAAGCAGGTTAGAATGGGGCCCACAGGAGACTGTTAGCAGAGGCTGACGTCCTAATGTGTAATAGGCAAAAGTTGCCATTCAGAAGCAGCCCACAGGAGATAGCAGGTTCTTGCCTCAGCCAATTTAGTTTTCAGTTAAGAAAATTACTGGCCAAAAAGGAAATTATTTTCAGGGTTAAACCAGTTCAATGCAAACTGTAACACTAGTTGGGTTGGGTGAGCTGCTTGTTAACTGGAGTGGCCTGGAATTACGGTGTGGATACAGAATGCAGGCAATATTAATGAGTATACAACAGAGTTGGTTTTAAACAAAATTTGCACTGAATCAAAGAGAAATTGATACTGGAATTTTACAGATGTTAAGGCATTAAGAAAAATGGTAATGATAGGACCTTTGTACTTGGAAATGATACTTTCCGTGGAGCTAGGGAACGTGGGTGTGGCTAGTGACTGCTGTGGGTTCCACCCTCAAGCTGTCTTAGACTCATCATCACTGGCTGTTAAGGGCTGTGTCATGGTGTCTGGTGGGACTCTACCCAGGATTCCACATCTGTTTTGTCTCCTGCTGTCACTACATGGTTCAGCGGCAATTTGGCTCTTCCTGATGGCAGAGGCTCTCGGCTTTAGCAAGCAGCCTTCATGTTTTCCATCAGTTTTGACCTGGTTTCTTTTAGTTTCTGTGCATTACTGCTTCCCTTGCAGACTATGTATTCGCCTTTGCCCTCCAGGGTGACAAAAATCAAAGAAGGCTTTTTAATACAAATAAGGACCCCTCCACTTTCATTTATATTCTTCTGTCTGGAAACTTCGGGAGTATCTTAGGCTCCTCTTTTTGTTTTCTCTCACTTACCAAGGTTTGCCTCAAAGTTGCTTCTTCTATTTCACTCCCACTCTTTCCACCTGAGTATTGGCCTGGATTAATCCTTTCCTGAACAATAGGCAGTAGCTTCTTATCTGTTTGCTGGACCTTGGCTCACATTTCTATATTCCCTTTCCCAATTTCAGAATACTTAAAAAAAAAAAAAACATTATTTTTCTCTTGTCAATACTATCTTTGGAATGTCTCAGGTACCGTGCTCAATTAAGTTGACTGCAACCAATATTTACTGAGGATCTACTACATTCCAGGCACTCATCTGGGACACATGGGAGATATGCAGATGGATTATGGAGCCAGAAGAGGAAAAGACTCAAAAAAACATGATTAACATGTGATGAATAAATATAATGGCATGGGTAAACACCATGGTTGGGGGCAATCTTCCAGAAGAGGAAAATAAATGGATGAATAGGAGACAGCACAATGAAGGGAGTAAGGACATTTGGTCAGTGACTATGGTGTGAAAAAAACATGTAGAGAGCTGACAGAATTCTGGAGGTTATCTGAGGCTGGACAAGGTATTTCAATGCTGGAAAGAATCAGCCAGAGTTATAACCAGAGAAGAGCCAGATCATGCAGGGTTCCATTTGTCAGGCTAAGGAGGAGAACTTTATACCTTATCAAGTAGTTCTTGACATAATTCCCACATCCACAGAATGGGGGGGGAGGATGATATTCATTAATGGGAAGATGACATGCAAAGCCATAAGATAAACATGAGTTTTTTTCCCACAATGTGACTTTTGGATTACAATAAACAGATATATGTGGTATACATTATAAAATTTGTTTTGGTTTCTTTAAAAAAAGAAATTAAAGAAATATCAAACTTTCAATGGGTTAATTTAGGTACAACCTGTTATCTCCTTATTATTAACATTTACTTTTTTCTGCTTTTAAGGATACATGAGAAGAAATTCAAAGCTATTGGGAAAAAAATTGTTACAATCAAAATGCTACTCTATTCCCCCAAGTTACTCTACTTGGGCAAATGAATCTTATGTACGTGCCTGGGTAGAACTCAGAATTGTTATTGACTCCACAAGCAATGTGAGTTTGATGTATGTAAATAAGTGTATTTTTCTGGATGGATGTATCCATCTGGATGGATGGATATATAGAAGATAGAAGAATGAGAGAAAAGTTTAGAAAAACAGTACCAACTTCTGCTATTCTTTCTTTTTTATGTGACTTTGCATAACCTTAGGATGTCCTACTATAATATTTTTGGCATAGAAAATAGACAAACCGAATTCTTACACCTCTCTGGGTCCTTCAGGGAATGAGAATATAATTTCTCTGGAAGTATTAGTGTTTATTTTATGCATCGGAAATTTGTTTCTTCTTACAGACAGCCTTGATATGGGGTCATATTTTTAATCTTTCATAATGCATCATTTTTCCCAACTTGAAAGATCATTGAGAGCAGAAACATTATCTTACTATTTGTAGCCTAAACATAGTCTAGCACTGGATCTTGGCAGAGGTGGTGAATAGTGGATTTAATGTATAAATCATGGACTGTTTCAGTTTACTTCAACAATATGGATTGAATATATTGTGCTAGGTCTGGTGATACAAATGGCTAGCACACAGTTCTAAATCTTGAGGTACTTGCTGATTCCATCTAAGAATAGACTTTAATAGATTCCAGAATTTTGTTTTGACATTTCCACTAATTATTTTACATTCTCTAAGAACTCTTTTTATGGTGGTCATGGTTCCTTCAAGAGTGAGGTTTAGTTGATAATATTCACATCAGAATGAAGCTGTTTAAATTTAGTAATGAATCAGAAAAGAATTCACAAATTTCAAACAGGGAAAAAATATATTTCAAAGTTACTAGATCATTTCTTCCTAATATCTTGAAATAAAACTCTAACTTTTAAGTATAAAATATAATGAAACAATTATTGTGGTCATTATATATTATATTAGCAATATAAACCAGAATGAATTCTTGGAGATATGCAAATAAATATAATGGACATTTATGCTTGCTCATTAATAACTAACATCTATATTCTAAATAATACAGAAGCAGCAAATCTTATATATTTTCTGTGATCATTTCATATATTTTAAAAATATGCTTGAACTTATACTTTACTATTCAAAATGTATAGGATGGTTGAACTAGTTTTTATAACTATGCAATTAAATTAACTTATGATTGCAGCAAGATGGTTTTTAAACTTTTCAAAGTATACTCATTTTCATTATTTAATGGTATTTATAAGGATATTCATACCTAGCAAGAACAATATTTGATTAGTAGAATGAAGGTTATTTTGGCTGACTGATGCTGATTTCAATAAATAAGCAAATGGAGTAGCTGAGAACCAGAACCATATGCTATGAAATCACCAGCATACTAGAAGAGGAATCACATCTGCGTGCCTTGAGAATCTACATTCAGAGAATACTAGACATCACTATTCACGACTCCTGCTAAAATTCAAACTGGATCATGTGACCCTACTATCTACCCCATCCTCAACCAGTTTGACTTGGCCTAGTAATTTACTTATCACTAAGCTTGAGTAGGTAGCTTGAATAGTTGGGTTGGTTCCTTAAATTTCATCTGTCAAAAATATCAGATATTTTAAATTATAGCACTAAGAGACAAATGTTAAGTTCTATAGCCACGTTCCTAGCAAATGCACCAAACTGATCAAAAGTTCATGGAAACAGAAAGAACTACGGATAACACTATGCTGCCTCTGAGAAAAAGAAAAGCAATGGCAGACTTTGCTTGTTGATTTTCCATGTACTTATTTCCCACCTATTTTCTTACTCTGGCAGAACAGCTTCTTACTCTGTAGGCTGATAATGCCAAATACTTCCTCAACTTCTCTTGTAGCCAGAAAATAGGCATGTGGCCCAGTAGTGGCCAATAAACACAAGTGCCTTTTATATGTTCAAAAATGACATAAAAAAAGAAAATGATTTTCTTGTCCTTAGATGGTGTTAAGTAAGGATACAATGTCTAGAGCTGCAGAGCCATCTTGTAACCATGAGAAGATAGACCACAGCACCACAGCCTACATACTGCAGAGAGTAGAGTGGAAGCAAGGAAAGAGCCTTAGTCTGTGGTGATTTTTAAAGTTTTGAATTGACCTATCTAAAATTAAAGTATCTTTGTATTTCTTGATATGTTAAATCAGAGATACCTTTATTTATTCTAGCCATTATACTTGGGCATCCAATATCTTTGTAGCCATATGAATCTTAATTTGTAAGTTGTCTTATTTTCGCATCTTTAAATTCTCAAGTGATCAATCTGCATGACGCCCAGCCAAACTTAACATAACTTTTCTGTGATTTTTCTCCTTTATTCTAACGAAACAAGCCTTATTATTTTCTTCCTCACATGTTTCTCATCCTTGCAAATAGCAATGACCTTGATATAGGCTTTTGTAATGTATTGCTAAAGTCAAGAACTTTTACTAAAATCACAATAGAGTTTAGTTGTGATGCAACTGTACCCAGAACACAGGTTAGCCACGCAAGCTTTTCTGATTAGGTACCATGTGTTATTTCAAAAATGGTGGGAAAATAGAGATGTCATTCACTGATGACTAACTATTCAGTATCATATAAGCAGTGCTATAGTAGCCATTTTAAGAATAACTTCAATGCACATGGTGGTATTGTTTAACTGACCATAAAATTGTAGCATAATACCCAATGAAAAAGGGTTGAAGTGTTCAAAGAATGAGATCAGAATGGAACCTGAATATATTCAATAACTATTTGAACATTTGTGCAGGGAAGTCATTTAATACTTATCCATTTAGATCTATTTAAAAGGAAGCTTCTCTCCCTAAAGCCTCTCTATTATGAAGCTACAGTCTCCAGATTGCCAACTCCATTGTCCAAAAAGCAGAGAGTACTTGGAAAAGCCTGCCAGATAAACAAGTTCTCACAAGCCTGGGGAGAGATTAAGTACTGCTACGTGTAGTTACTTCCAAAGATGCCTTTGCTTCTCCCGCTTCACTGCTGCTATGAAGTTGACAATCCTGGAATTGCATTGAGTTTTGAAGTAAGGAGTTTTCAAAGTGACAAGCTTAAAAAATACAATTCACCTTTTGCCCTTCCACTCCCAGCTGCAGAATACGAGGCCTCCTTAGAACTCAGTTTTGTAACTCTGAATACACACTGATATTTTTAATAAAGAGGCTAACCTCTCCTGGGCCACAGATTTCCAATTGTAGTTTCTAGTTCAAATGTCCTTTAAATGCAGATGATTAAATGAGGATATTTATGATTTAGACAATAAGAAAAGACATTTTTCATATCCTCCTAGCTAAACACTATAATCTTGATTTTTTCTTATAAATTCAGATAAATAATTAGTGGCAAACTTGATTTGTCTCCAGAATTCCCTCTTACCTAAACAGTTGCTAACTAATATACAGAGGAAATCAAGTGGCATGCAATTTATGGAAATCTGTCTTGACTATTTGTCAACTTCATACCTAGAAAGAACTTGGCAATTCCATGTTGCAGAAAAGGCAGGAGATAGAAGTTCTCTTTCTGCCTCTGATACTAAGCAGTCTTATCACATTGGTCATTTAAACTCTCCTTGTATGTGCAATTAGAATGTTAGAATTCATAATATTGAATAACTCCTGAATTCAGTACTTTTATTTCTTGATAAAAGTCGATTGTTTCAAGGGAAAGGACGGAAAATTCAGACTCATAAACCTAGTTTCAAAACATACCTCCAAATTTCTCAGATATGTATCTCTGGATACAAAACCTAACTGCAGAACCTCAGTCTGCAAAATGGAAGTGATAATGTCAACATTCCAATTATGTTAGAAAGATGCAAGGACATCAGATATGAGAAATATTAATTTACAAACTCATAAAAAACTTATAACAAATTTTCTATCCTAATCATCAGTATAATTAAGTTTTTATGAAAAAGCATGGGAAATACAGTGTTTTAAATTAAATCATATATAATTATTAATTACTGATAAAAATTCAGCCAAGCAAAAACTGTTATTCAGCTTTTCCCCTAATTTGCTGCTGGAAGCTGAAATATCTAGGTTTTACTTGCTAGTGCTCAATATGCATAAGAGACTTGTGTCAAGATGTATTTAAGGTCTAATAGAATTGTGGCGACTTCACCAGCACCCCAAATAAACATACAGTCTAAATAAAATGTGTAATTTCTAAACAAATGGAGCTTTGAGACAAGCCACCAATCCACTTTTACAGCCTTATAGCATGGCTTCAACTGTCTTTACAGAGAAAGCAAAGAAATTCTGCAGTCCACATTTGTAACCGATCATACCTATTTTGATTCTGTAAGGTGCATTGGTGCTCCTGCTGGCTATAAAACAGCCAAGGATAGTCTTAACGTTAACAGAAGTAGTAAGTACAACAAGTAGGCAAGTAAGTGACTGTCCAAGTGATTTTATTTTCTTATTCCTTAGGATATATAAATCCTTTTCTTCTATCTAGTCTTTTTGCCTTCACTGAAAATATGGGGAGCCCCTCTTTTCTTTATGCTCTTAAAGCTTTTTATGCATGCCGTTGCAGCAGTCATCATAACATAGCTCTCTGTTTGTAGCTATGACGCCCCCACCAAGCTTTAAAAGACCATGCCTTAATTTCTGTATCAGGGAGTACCTAACAGGGTGCGTGGCTATGATAAATATTAAGAAAAGTTTGAAGAATAAATGAATGAAATTCCAGTTAGAGTCTTTTTTTTTCCTTTAACCAAGTTGATAGAGATCTCATTTAGGATTCTAGTAATCTTTTCACAGTAGTGCAACTGAATTTCAGATAATTTTCTATGAGTTATTGTGAATACAGAGTCCTGAGGTCTAAGTAGTAAATTGAGGAAAAGAACCAGCATAGAGAGAACGAGGTCTCCAGCAACACTTACCAACTCCCTTTTCTCCCACTGCCACCCATTTTCTTGGAAAAAGGGAATTCTGGATTGCATTAAGTAGGATCATGCAGGTCCTTCACTGAGTAAGCAGAAAGAGTGGCAGTTGCCATTTACAAGGGAGCTTGCTCCAAGAGCTGCCCTAGGGATTTTGTATGACTGACTTACTCCTCACAACAACCCTAAAAATTCTGTTTTCTCAGATGAGGAAACTGGGGCACAGAGATGTTTCTCAGAGGTCACTCCTTTGTTTAAGTGGCAGGATTAGGATTTGACAGAGTCAAATGCTCCTAACCACAACCTTTTCCTTTGGACACCAGCAAAACTCTGCCCACTGCAGTGTGCTCAGTGGTTGGATGCTGGTGCCAGGAAGTGTAACGGGAGCTCGCACAGGAACGCTTCTGCATAACTCTGGTCTAAAGTTCAGGCAGAGGGCAGATTGCAGCAGGTTGGAGGTGGGACTTGTGGAGAATGTTTGTGTGTCCCACATGTTTGGCATAGTAGGAACCCTCTGCTCTTTCAATCTTGGCTGAAAAGACAGAATGCCCTGGCTTCAGATAACTCCAAATCTGCACGTATTGTTGATATTGATGTTCTTTCGTCTGGATGGGAATGACAGACATCTTTTGTCCAGATCTGGCAGACATAGCAGAGCAGAGCTGACTCTCCCTGAATGCAATGTAACTGCCAACAACACAGACACCCCTAAGCTCCCTAAGTAATACAAATGTCCCTTCTTTTCTTGTATCCACAATTATTCATAAAAAATATTGAATAAGCTGAAATGCTGTGTGATTTATGAAGCAGCTGAACTCCAAGTAGTTCTGAATCCTCCCATCCCCCGTGAAGAAGGGGTGGGGGAAATATATAAACCAGCTCAGATACAAGGCAAGCAACTGACGCCAAAGTTGGGGTTCCCAAGGGCCCTAACTACCAAGGCAGTTCAGAACTACAAATGGTAGGAGCCAGTCCAAAATAAAGCTGATCAGAGGGAGTTTGAGAGTCAAATGCCAGACATAACAAGTACACCCTGAATTCAAAGAGGCATAGGAATAAAAGAATATTAAACACAAGCATCACATGCCACACGCTTAGTGTATGATATGCTCTGCCCTCAGCATTTTAATTTTATTTATTTATTTATTTATTTATTTATTTTTTGAGACAGAGTCTCACTCTGTTGCCCCAGCTAGAGTCCCGTGGTGTCAGCCTAGTTCACAGCAACCTCCAACTCCTGGGCTCAAGCAATCCTTTTGCCTCACCCTCCTGAGTAGCTGGGCCTACAGGCATAAGCCACCATGCCTGGCTAATTTTTTCTGTATATTTTTTGTTGGCCAATTAATTTGTTTCTATTTTTAGTAGAGACCGGGTCTCGCTCTTGCTCAGGCTGGTTTCGAACTCCTGACCTAGAGCTATTCGCCCACCTCAGCCTCCCAGATAGCTAGGATTACAGGCATGAGCCACCGCGCCTGGCCTTTCCTCAGCATTTTTAATGGATTACTTCACTGAATTCGTGGTAGTAATCACAGTCACCCTTAGTCAAAGATGGGACAGAGGATACTATAAAGTGTTGAGGGTCTCCACGTTGGAAGCAAGGCAGAGCGGTGCCTACAAGAAGGCTCAAACCATGTTGCAGAACTCTGCTGCCCTTAAAACAAGGCGGGGACCTAGGAGTCTGTGAACAAGCAGATTTGAGAGTAGTCCAAGGATGGGAAATGACTGCAAGGAAATTTCTAAGGGCAACCTTCCTTAAGAATAAAAAGTAACATGTAGTAGATCTCTTAAACTGGTTTTAGAGTTGAAGCAGAAAAACAAAAAGATTATGCTAATTGAATGTTACAATTAAACCAATTCATTTCAATGCAAGGGAGAGAAAGTGCAACAGAAAAATGCTAGGTATTCATAAACAAGGTGGTAGCTTTTGTATTTTTTTATTATTATTGAAATAGGTACCCTTGTTTCTTGATAATGATTTTACCCTGGGACTATCAACTCTAAGAGATAGCTTATATTTTAGCTATTTTCACATTCTGTGTATGAGGGAATATAGTAAATTAAATTTGTACTTCTCTATGGGAGAACATGTAAATCTTGTATATTTCACTTACATAAAATAAATTCTATGAAATTTTCTGAAATTTTCTGTATTGTGTTTTGCATATGTTTATATATTAGACTCAACTGCAATTGTTGGATAGTATACGGAATAATAGCCCCTAAAGATATGCAAGTCCTATTTCCTGGAACCTGTGAATGTGTTGTAGTACATGGAATTGGAGAATTGAGATTCCTAATCAACTGACCATAAAATAGAGAAATTATCCTGGATTACCTGGGTATGCTCAATATAACTACTGGGTCCTTAAAGGTAGAAGAAAGAGGAAGAAGAGAAGATTTAGAGAAAGAGATGTGATGGTTGAAACAGGTCAGAGTAATGGGATGTGAGACTCCACTCAGTACTGCTTTGGAGATAAAGGAAAAGGGCTGTGATCCAAGGCTGCCTCCCAAAGTTGGAAAATGCAAAGAAACACATTCTCCCCTGGAGTCTTCAGAGAGGCATGTAGCTCTCCTAACACCAGATTTCAGCCCAGTGAGACCCATGTCAGACTTCTGACCTACAGAACTATGAGATAGTAAATTTGTGTCATTAATATTTTATGTGCTAAGTTTGTGGTAGTTTGTTACAGCAACAATAGAAAACTAATACAAGATGGACTCTTTCCAAAGACATTGCTTCTTTTACTTTACTTCATAAAATATCATGATCTGGCATTTAAAACTCTGAGGCATTATTCTCATCTCTGATTGTATCTGGAGATAATAACCACAAAGAGAGTCATATGACACTGCTGTATCCTTTGTTTCCCCTTTCTTTTTATTATATTTCTTTTTTGTTTGTATATATTTCAAAATATTATAGGAGTGCAAATGTTTTCGGTTACATGTATCTCTATTGTATGCTAGAGATTAATAGCTAGGGCTCTTAATGTGTCCATCACACAGATAGTGTTCATTGTACCTGTGAGGTAGGTTTTTGCCTGTCCCCTCCTCCCACCTCCCCCCTGCTTGATTTCCATAGAGGGAACTCTATGCACATGTGTACTCATTGGTTAGTTCCACTTTAAAAGTAAGTGCATGTGGTGTTTGCTTTTCCATCGTTTAGATACTTCACTTAGGATAATCGTCTCCAGTTTCACACAAATTGCTGCAAAAGGCATTAAGTCAACCTTCTTCATGGATGAGTAGTATTTCATGGTATACACGTACCACATTTTGTTAATCCACTTATGAACTGATGGGCACTTGGGTTGATTCTACATCTCTGCGATTGTGAATTGTGCTGCAATAAACATTCAAGTGCAAGTATCTTTTTGATAAAATTATTTATTTTCCTTTGGGTAAATACCCGGTAGTGGTAAATATCCATTAGTGGTAAATACCCAGTATGAATCAACTGGTAGGTCAACTTTCAATGCTTTGATGAATCTTCATACTATTTTCCATAGAGGTTGTACTAATTTGCAATCCCACCAACAGTGTATAAGCAATCCTTCTCTGCGTCCATTTCAGCATCTATTGTTTTGGGACTCTTTAATAATAGCCATTCTAACTGGTATACAGAGATATCTCATTGTGGTTTTAATTTGCATTCCCCTGATGATTAGTGATGTTGAGCATTTTTTTCATACATTCATTGGCCATATGTCTATCTTCTCTGAAAAGCTTCTGTTGTGTCTTTTGTCCACTTTATAATGGTGGTGTTTTTGTTTTACTTTTGTTTTTGTTTTCTCTTGCTGATTTGCTTGAGTTCTTCAGAGATTCTGGTTATTAGCCCTTTATCAGATGTAAAGCTTGCAAATATTTTCTCCCATTCCTTAGGTTGTCTATTTTCTCTGTTGATTATTTCCTTAGCTGTGCAGAAGCTTTTTAATTTAATAAAATTCCATTCATTTATTTTTGTCGTTGCTGTGATTGCCATTGGTGCCTTAATCATAAAATCTTTGCCTAAGCCAATATCTGGAAGAGGTTTTCCTACACTTTTTTCTAGAATTCTTTTAGCTTCACGCCCATTTTATTTTGAGTTGACAACTAATTCTACGTATTTATAGAATACAGAGAATTTTTTTTGATATGTGTATACAATGTGTAATGATTAAATTATGTTATTTAGCATCACTATCACCTCCAATGTTTATCAGTTCTTTGTGTTAGGAGCATTCTAAATCCTTTCTTCTAGCTTTTTGAAAATATACAATAAGTTATAGTTAGCCAAATTCATCCTACAGAGCTGCAGGACAGCAGAGCTCACTCCTACTACCTAGCTGAAATTTTCTATCTTTTAACAAACCTCTCAGTGTTGTCCCCTCCCACCAACTTTTCCCGACCTCTAAAATCCACAATCCTATGTTCTCCTTCCATGACCTCAACATTTTTTAGCTTCCACGTATGAGTGAGAACATACAACATTTATCCTTCTGTACCTGGCATATTTCACTTAATATAATGTTCTTCAAGCTCATCCATGTTGTTGTAAGAGGGATTCCATTCTTTTTCATGGCTGAGTAGTATTCTATCATCCATGTATACCACATTTTCTTTATCCATTCAACTGTCCATGAACATTTAGGTTTATTCCATATCTTAGCTGTTATGAATAGTGCTACAATAAACACAAGTATCCCTTTGGTATACTGGTTTCCATTCTTTGGGCTAAATACTCAATAGTGGGGCTACTAGAACATATGGCAGTTCTATTTTTATTTTCTTGAGAAACCACCATACTGTTTTCCATAGTGGATGTACTAATTTTCAAACCCACCAAGAATGTATAAGAGTTTCCTTTATCCCTATCCTCATCAACATTTGTTATTTTTTTTTTCTTTTTGATAATAGTCATTCTAACTGGTGTAAAGTGATATCTCATTGTGGTTTTTATTTGCATTTCCCTGATAATTAGTAATGTTGAGATTTTTTAATATGTTTATTGGGTATTTGTCTTCCTTTGAGAAATGTTTAGTTCCTTTGCCCACTTTTTAGTTAGATTATTTTTGTTTTTTTATGTAAGTTGTCTGAGTTCTTTTTTTGTTCTGGGTGTTATCTCTTGTTGAATGACTAGTTTGCAAATATTTTCTCCCATTCTGCAGGTTGTTTCTTCACTTTGTATTGTTTCCTTTGCTGTACAAAAGCTTTTTAGTTTACCATAGTCTTATTTGTCTATTTATGTTTACTTTGTCTGTTTTTGAAGTATTACCCATACAATCTTTGCCTAGACCAATAATATTCTGAAGCATTTTTCTTATGTTTTTTGAGTAATTTTATAGTTTTGGGTTTTACATTTATATCTTTAAGCAATTTTGAGTTAGTTTTTGTATATGATGAGAGACAGGGATTTCTTGTTTCATTCTTCTGCATGTGAATATTCAGTTTTCTTAGTACTGTTTTTGAAAAGGTACTCTTTTCACAATGTATATATTTTGTCAAAATCAGTTGGCTGTAAATACATGTAATTATTTCCTTGTTCTTTCTATTCTGTTCCATCAGCTTCTGTGTCTGTTTTTATACCAATACTATAATGTTTTGGTGATAATGGCTTTGCAATATATTTTGAAATCAGATAGTGTGATGCCTCCAGCTTTGTTCTTTTTGCTTAGTAGTGCTTTACCTATTTGGGGTCCTTTGCAGTTCCATATTAATTTTAAGACTGTTTTTCTATATCTGTGAGGATTATCATTGGTATTTTGATGTGGATTGCATTAAAACTGTAGATTGCATTTAACAGTATGGTCATTTTCACAATATTAAGTTTTGCAATTCATAAGCATGAGATATATTTCCATTTGTGTCTTCTTCAATTTCTTTCATCAGTGTCTTGTAGTTTTCCTTGCAGAAGTCTTTTCACCTTCTTGGTTAAATTTATTCCTAGATAATTTATTTGTAGTAAGTGGGGTTACTTTATGTTTTTTTAAGCTAGTTCATTATTGGAATTCATTTATAAGTTCTAAGGGTTTTTTTGGTGGAGACTTTAGATTTTCCTACCTATAAGCTTATGTTGTCTGCAAAGAGGGAAAATTTAACTTCATCTTTTTCAATTTGGATGTTTTTATTTTATTCTTTTGCCTTATTGATCTGCCTAGAACTTCCAGGGCTATGTTGAATAATAGTTGTGAAAGTATATATCCTTTTCTCAGTCCAGTTCTTAGAGGAAATACTTTCACATGTTAGCTGTGGGTTTGTCATATATGGCCTTAATTATGTTGAGGAATGTTCCTTCTGTGCCTACGTTTTCAGAGTATTTATTATGAAGTCATGCTAAATTTTATCAAATGGTTTTCTGCATATATTGAGATGATTATATCATATTTTGTCCTTCATTCTGTTAATGTGATGTGTCATAGTTGTTGATTTGCATATGTTGAATCACCTATGCATTCCCTGGGATAAATACCACTTGATTACGGTCTGTTATCCTACACTTTAAACATTTTCTTAGTAATTATTTGTTCACTAACCACCTCACCCTTCTTCCCAACCCCTGCTACTTGTATTGGGAATGGAGCTCCATTCTATATTGGAGTCTCTTCATCCTTTTTGCAATAGTTACTAGATAAAGTCTTCCTTGGCTGTTTATTTATTTATTGTATTTTTTAGTTTTATTGTTGCATAATTGAAAAATAAAAAATACATATATTCAAAATGTATAATGTGATGTTTTAATATATGTTTACATTGTGAAATGATCACCATAATAAAAAAAAGTATAAATGAAATAAATTTCTCAATGAAATGACATAGAGTGACTGAAGAAATGAAAAAAATAAGACCCAACTATATTCTGCTTTCAAAAGATTCACTTCTGTTTTAAGAGCACATTTAGACTTAAAGTGAAGGGATGAAAAATTATATTCCATGCAAATGGAAAACCAAAAGAAAAGTAGCTACACTTAGACAAAATAGACTTTAAGTCAAAAACTATACAACAAGACAAAGAAAGTCATTATATTAATATAATCATAAAGGGTCAAGATATAACAATTTTAAATACATTAATATATGCACCCAACATTAGAGTACCTAAGTATATAAAGCAAATATTAAAGCATGTGAAAGAAGAGATAAACAGAAAAACAGTACTAATATTGAACTTTAATTCCCCTATTTTCATCTAGACAGAAAAGCAATAAGTAAACATTGGACTTGATCTACATCTCAGACCAAATACATATACAAAACACCCCATCCAATATCAGTAGAATACATATTCTTGTATTTAGTGCTTTACTGGTGTCCAGCTCTTATTCTCTTTGACAATGTCCAGCAAAATGCAACACATTCTTGATTGAATTTAGGTAACATATCTCATGCTTCGGCCATATATGAATAATACATAAGTAATAAGTTGAAAGTGAAATGCTAATGTAATCATATCTTTATTATTTTGTCTGATATCCCCAACCCCTTTTTTCAATTTTTTAAAATGTTTTTAGGTGGACATCTAAAAATTTATGTATTTATCATGTACAACATAATGTTTTGAAGTATACACACACACAATGTATATATTGTGGAATGGTTAAATTTAGATTAACAAATGCATCACTACCTCACATAGTTATCATTTTTAAGGAAAGAACAATCAGTATCTACTCTCCCACCATTTCTAAAAAATACAGCTTATTGTGACCTAATTTTTAATATAGAAAATCTTGGCCAATCATTTTAGCATCCTATGGGCTGCATGTTAACCATACCACTACATTCTTCAGTTACTATTTTTTCATGTGCTCAATAATGAATGTAATTTTAATATTTGAATAATCATTTCAATTTCCATTGTTAGCAATCTACCCAATTTAAAGAGAATGAGCTATGTTTTCAACAATTAATACTTTTCTATGGAACTCTAGAGCTTAGAAGAAACCCAAAACTTCATTCACTCCAGTACCCTATCTTGTCTCAACACATGACAATCATAGCCATCTAGCCCAAGTGTTAGTTAAATCATTTCTATGAGTCATGAAGGGGAACATTTACCAATGTTATTCTACATATTTATGACCTCTGCCTTCCTACATGTCTTCTACATGAACACCTGATAACTTTCAATTTACCAGACAAATGAGAAAAAATCAAATGGCCAAATTGCGTAGTTCATATTTAATACATTTGTTATAGGTCACATGACATTAGTATATACTGTTTTTAAGTTTTAAAATGAGTCATATATTTTTTAAAATGCTAACATTTTTATGTGTGTAACTATATATAAAAACTGAAAATAAAATGATTAAAACAGTAACCATTAGGGTATTTGTATCAGGTATTTTTCTCTTTCATTTATTAATGACTCAAGAAGTCGGATTTGTGCCTACCACTGTTAATCATATAAAAATGAATACTGTGAGGTTTCAAACTTGGTGAATACAAATTTAGTTGGGTAAATAAGTTAACTATATAGTTAACTCCAAAATGAGGTAGGATTATAAAACAAATTATTAAATCTCATGGCATTTCAAAAAATGACTAGTCACTACTGGACTGTGGACTTTTAAAAGGCTTCATAAAGAGTTGGGAAATGAGTTGATCCTTGAATGATGGATGATATTTGACAGGCAGGATAAGGAATGTGGCTTGCTAAGTGAAACAAACTTCATGAACAAGGCAAGAACAGGGCAAAGGGTATTTTTGAGGTTCAGTGAATAGTCCAATTTAGCGTAAATATAGAGCATATGTGTGAGGAAACTTTAGATGTGACTAGAAAATACTTTATGGCAAGAGATTAGAAGATAATTTAGAGATTGGTGAAAGTCATTCTAATTATTTGAGCTTCTCTGAATTCATCTATAAGTGTTAAGTATGATGTTTGGGAGAATGCAGTGTCGATGAGTAAGGAGAAAAAGCTGTTCTAATGCTGGTGGAATAATCACAGGAGAAGTAATAAGTGTTTGGATCTGGATTGAGGCAGCAGGGATGAAGGCAGGGTGTTAATTCAGAGACAGGTCAGCATCCTCAGGGCGTGGCTCTCAGTCACCTGGGTGGACTAAGTGAAGAGGAGGAACTATTGATGCCTCTAAGGTTGCAACATTTTGTGACAGAAAAATGACATTCACAGAAATAAGGGAAAAGCAGAAGAACTATTCTGGGTGTTAGGAGGAGGATGAGCTTGGTTTTAGATATGTTGAGTTAAGGATGCCAGCAGGACTTTTAGGAGGTGAGGATCAGCAGCAGGCTGGAATTGGGAGATGGCTGATTGGCGGAGAAACTAATGGGGGTGGGCCGACAATGTGGAAGAAGTCAAAGAACAAATGGGAATGAGATTTCAGAGGGAGAAAATTTAGAGAAAGTTAAGAAAAGAGAGCTCAAATAGAACCTACGGAAAGACTTATAGTGGTGGGGGCTGGGTGCAAAAATGAGGAGGAGTGAGTTCACAAAAAAGCTGTGGTTCAAGTAATGAATGCTGCCGTGAGTTGAAAATGATGAGATTTGTCTAGGCTTCTAATCATATTTTATCACAATAGAGCAGCAGTTCTGGGGAAGTGACAGGGTTGCAACTCATATCATAAGGGGCTTATGAGCTAGTGTGTATAAGGATGCAGAGGGAATGAGAGTAGAAAAAGCATTTCCAATGAGTTTTATAATTTATAATTTACAAATGCATTTACAATGAGTTTTATAATATATGGGATATATGGAATAGGAAGTTGATGAGGTGGTAGGAGTGATGGATGTCATGTATTTGTGCTAAATGTGTATAATGAATGCATTTGTATGAAAACACTAGTAAAACAGATACAAATATGAAAATTGGGAGATTGATTGTATTTATTTCTATGAGTATAATATATACTGTATAATTTATATATTAACATGTGCATAAATAAATTTTAGGTGCATATAATAACATTTTATAATATACCCAGATTCAAGTTCATATACCTTAAAGTATATTTAGAAGCTTTGTCAAAATACTTCCTTAAATGGGAGAAATGTGTGTAAATATTTTCCTTGTAAAAATCTCTTCAGATATTAAATATAATTGGAATAGCAGTCTCCACGATTTTATATGACTTCCTTGTCTGTAATTTTGGGAGTGCTTTGAAGCACTACTTATTTACACTAACACCAGATGTGTATCCCCATGAGGAGAAAGGACCTACCCCTTAAAGAAGTTGGAAGCTCCAACAGATAACCCATGCCACCAACAGAAACTTACATTCTCTGCTAAACAGACCAAATCACGTTTGGAAGTCTTGTAAATCAGAGAGTCATGTGGAAAACCACAGAAACTTGGGCTGAAGGCTCTAAATTTCAGCAAAGAATGATGAAAAAGCTTCTTTGGTAATCTGTACCTTCATTGCTCCTTTCAGAGATCCTAAATACACAGTGACTCCCAAGTTCAGAATAAACTATTAATGAAGGGAGATAAGTAGGAAAATATGTGATGTAGAAGAAGCCTCCAATGTTAGTAGAAAAGGCTGGTGGGTGATTCCAGAGGTGAATATTTGGAAGTCCTTATGTCAACTTCAGAAATATCTTGGCAGTATGTATATCTTAAAAGGGGGCCAGTAGCCTCATGATTATTATTACAGCATACCCATGTGTAACTTGATATATACAAAACACAACAGCAAAAAATTGCCTCTTTGGATTGCAAAATCTATAGGTCACCAGTGATGTGCAGTCTCAAATCTGGTCAAACAATTTGTCTTTGATTCAATTTGTTTTTAATCAAGTGTACTATGATATTTTTGAATTTGTTGGATTTTTCTGTACATTTTCTTTGTCTTCATACATATACAATGTCTTCCTTCCTGAGATTAATTTATATACTTTACTATAAGATATATATATATATATTTTAATGATTCTGTTCCTGTTCAAAACAGAATCATTCTGAGGTAAGATTCAAGCTTCTGCTTAGAGAAGCTCAACACACATTTACAGAATAACCTGAATACACCCAAAGAGCTACTTTCAAAAGCAATTTCTATGCACAGAAAAAGTTATGTGTTTTTTTTTTTTTTTATTCTCCTTGACTTTCACAAAAATAAAGGGCTAATATCACCAGCGGGCAAATTTTGTAAAATTACTCTCCAAGTGTTTCAACAAAACCTGCCAACACAACTCAAACCCAAATGCCCCCCCATCCCTGCTTTGTGGCACAGGGCCTCACTGGGACACCCTGCCAGTCACGCAGATGAGAGCCAAATTGTTTAGTGGATTTGGGAAGTGGACAGATGTTCTCCTGGGACAATGAAGACAGGCACCGCCACATACATTTTCACTTGACGTGTTAACCAATATCTTTAGCCAATTATTCAGAGGCAACTAGCAGTTAATGCATGCAAAGGCAGGAGCTAGAATCATCACTCATGGCTCCTACACAGCCCCAAAGCCCTGCCAAAGCGTTAAATACCTCTTGGGCTCTGAAAAACCAGGAGTTCATTTTGCGTGCCCTTGGCTGTGCTCCTTGAAGCTTACACGAGAACATCTAACGCTGATTTTGAAATGGTCATTGTGAATGAATAAATATGAGAAAATAAAACAAATGCTGAGGATATATACTTCAAAACACCGAACAGGAAAGAATGGGTTTTACATATGAGAATGCATTTGAGGTCTCAAAGGTAATTACCCCCAGGCACTGGATACCGCAATAAAAACAATAGCAGCTGGGCCACGTCAGTGATAAACTGTGCTAACTGCTATTAAGCTAATTTGCAGCAGAAATATGGTGTAATAAGATCTATCATTTTTAACAGAAAATAGAAAAACATAAAAAGGCCATGTTGTCCATTTTATTTGGAGAGGTGACAGCAAAAGAAAGTCAACAATTAGAATTTTTACTTCCAAGCACCCGTATGCACAATGCCATAGTGTTGCTCACATTTCTTCTCTGCTCTGGGCTATCAGCAACCCAAACGTGGAGCTCGTACCTGGAAAAAGGAAGGTAAAACGATGGAAACTTTGTTTCTAAGAAGCTTGCTATGCTAGTCACCATTTTTAAATTACTGTTTTCTTCCTGAAAGAAGTTATGCTATGTGAAAAAAATAATAGCTGTTTCTATATTTATTTAAATAAACGTACCTATGTGGCAGAATATAGAACTGTTATCTATTGTCAGAATTCTGTTAGTAAAACAGAAATCCTCTCAGTTTTTCAAAAATACATAATATAATAGAGGTAATTGGTTAGTCTAATGATGGAATGCTGAGAAACCAAACAGGGGACTAAGAGGTCACCCAATGATTACCAATTGTGGGAAGCAGTATCGGCCTCACCGTGGGAGGAACTGGAAGGTCATGCACCACGAGAAGCCAAGGGTCCTGTAGGGAGGGAGCTCGATCCAGGTGGGCCGTCAATCCGAGGGAGCTCGATCCAGGTGGGAGCTCAATCCAGGTGGGAAGAGGGGCTTGTGGAAGTGAGAGCTGGAACCATGGAGGACACACAGCCACTGCATTTGAAACTGTCAGCAGGTGGAATTGGAATTATACCTTGGCTCTCCCTTGCCCTCACCCTCAAGTCTCCTGCTCCCCTTTGGAGAATTCAGTCAGAAGCCAGCTAGCAAGGGATCCTGGGTGCCACTGAGGGAATGTTTATGTTCCCCCCAAATTCTTCTATTTGAAATCTAATACTCAACATGATGGCATTTGGAGGTCTTTGGGAGTTGGGACTTGCCCTCATGAATGGCATTATAAAAGAGACCCAGAGGGCTCCCTAACCTTTTCTTCATGCGAGTATACAGTGAGAAGTCAGAAATCTGCAACCGTGAATCAAGTCCTCACCAGAAGGACCCTGATCTCAGACTTCCAGCATCCAGAACAGTGAAAAATGAATTTCTGTTGTTTATAAGTCACCCAGCCTGTGGGTGTCATGTATATTATATATGTATGTATGTTAGGGCAGCCTGGTCTGACTAAGGCACTGGGACACAGAGCCCGGACAGAGCAGTGTAGAGAAGGTGAGAGTTGCTGAAAAATGACCAGACCTATTTCCAAAGAATAGCCCTGCTCTTCCACTTAACCGCATTTGACTGTAATCTCTCCCCTAAATGACTAAAATAATCTACCACAGCTCTCCCTTAACAAACTCTGACTTCTCTCCACTTTCCATACTGCGGAGAGAACAATCTCTTCACATTCCTTTATTTGATCATGGGGCATTCTGGTCCTTTGAAAGCCCTTCAATGCTTTCACTGATCTTGGGAGAACGACAAAACTATTCTTGTGGCTGACAAGGCCCTTCATGGACTGGCTGGACCTACCTTTTAAGGCTCACCTCAGTTACCTCTCCTGTAATGTCTGTGGGCTCCTGGTCTTCTTGACATGTATTCATGGATTCATTCAATCATTCAGCAGAATGGCCTTTATCAAAAAGTCCCCAAACAACAAATGCTGGCATGGATGCGGAGAGAGAGGAACACTCCTACACTGCTAGTGAGACTTCGAACTAGTTCAACCTCTGTGGAAAGCAATATGGAGATACCTCAAAGTGATACAAGTAGATCTACCATTTGATCCAGCAATTCCACTACTGGGCATCTACCCAAAAGATCAAAAGTCACTTTATGAAAAAGACACCTTCACTCGAATGTTTATAGCCGCACAATTCACAATTGCAAAGCTATGGAACAACCCAAGTGCCCATCAATTCATGAGTGGATTAATAAAATGTGGTATATGTATACTATGGAATACTACTCAGCTTTAAGAAACAATGGCGAGTTTCTTAAAATATAGTACCTCTTGTATATTCCTGGATACAGCTGGAACCCATTCTGCCAAGTGGAGTATCTCAAGAATGGAAAAACCAGCACCACATATACTCACCAGCAAATTGGTATTAATGGATCAACACCTAAGTGGACATATAGGAGTAACATTTATCGGGTGTTGGGAGGGTGGGAGGGGGCAGGAGGGGAGGGGTATATACAACCAGAACGAGCAAGATGTGCAACGTTTGGGGGATGGACATGCTTGAAGTTCTTACTCGAGGGGGGAGAGGGGCATGGGCAATATAAGTAACCTTAACACTTGTACCCCCATAATACGCTAAAATAAAAAAAATACAAATAAAATAAAATAAAATAAACAGATCGATCTAAAAAAAATCATTCAGCAAAACTTTACCAAGGGTCATCTCTTACCAGGTATTTTTCTTCACTCCAGAGAAAGAGCAGTTAACAGAATAAAGCAGATGCAGTATGTACTTGCCTAAGATATACTTTGTAGGATATGAGTGTGGATGGGCAGGCATTAAGTAAATAAATATAGAGTGTTTCAGCTGATTAACAATTTTTTGGGGGATGTTTTTACATAGCAACATCAGGAAGCTCTCTCTGATTATGTGATATTTGTGCAGAAACCTAAAGGAAGTCAGGGAGAAACTCCTATGCTAAAGCTCTATGTGGTATGTAAAGAGCTTACCAAGTAGAAGAAACAGCAAATGCAAAGTATCAGAGGAATAAGTATTCAATTGTAGAACTTTCCATGCTGTTATTTCAAAAGACTATTTCTTATATTCTTTTGTGAAATAAATATACCTCGAAAAGATAAAGATTCCTGAATATATTCAAATTTAAAATTATGCACTCATTGGTATAAGTTGGTAAACAGTTACCTCAACTACTTGAGCATACACTCGTGACTGGGTTTCCATCAAAATAAGTATTACTGCATAAAGGAGAGATCCCAAATCAAGTGGTGTCAAGAAGACAGAAGCACATGTCTCTTGCATAGAACTCTTAATGACTAGTCTGGCAGTTTCCTGATGTCAGGAACTTAGAGTCTATTTTATTTCCCCAGTATTCCCAGAATATTTCTGCACCACCCAAGACATTTCACCATTACATTCATAATTTAGGCATCAGAATAGGGGAAGATAAGCTGGAGCAAGAAAGACAATGTCTCCCTACATGGTAATGAACCAGAAGTTGCATATTCCAATTCTCCTAACATTCCATTAGGCAAAACCTAATCACATGATAATGCCATGGCAAAAGGAAAACTGTGCAGGTATGTGCTCTGGGAAAAATGCTATTTTCATGAAAGAAGGGAAGGGTGGATATTGAGAGACACTTGGCAATATCTGCTATACCAAACAAGAGGAGCAAGGAACACAAAGGCTTAGAAATACCTTTGTGAGCCGACATGCTTGTAGAAAACCGAATTGAGTGCACGTATAGGTTTGTGATTGGGTGACAGAGCAGAACCTTAAAAAAAAAAGAATCTGCAAAACATCTAAAGAAAAAGCTGAAGTTATTTTGTGAAGTCCTGTATTGTACAGTCAAGTTAGAATTTAAATAAGTGGTAGGGGGTATTGGTGAAGCTGAAACATCAATGCTTAAAGTGAAAATCACTTTAGCATTGAATTTATCACTGTCTTTCCTCAGAGAAATGGCACACTGTAGACTAACAAACCATCTATGAATATATCCAATAGACAGTTTTCTTCCTAGACTGCTATTTCCTTAGTTGTACCAGATGAAGGAGCTACTTTGTATTTAAGAGTCAGGATATATAAAGAAAACAACAACCACCACCACATTGCTTTCTTGACCTATAAACATAACGATCCACCTTAGAGCCACAGAATGAAACTGAAACCAATGAGGGAACTACAGATTCACATAATTTATTAGGTCCACACTGGGACATACAATCATAGAGTCCAGTCAGCAAACTAGCAACCTTTTCCTGTAATGGGCCTTAGGATAACTACTAACACTTTAGGGTTTGTGGGTTATGAGGTCTTTGTTGTAACTACTCAACTCTGCTGTTGTAGCACTAAAGCAACCATAGACAATGTGGAAATGAATGTTCATAGCTATTTTCCAGTGAAATTTTATTGACCAAAGCAGATAGCTGGATTTGGCCTTAGAGCTCTAGTTGGCTGATCCTTCATCTAAATTGTTAGCATAATGTCTTTTTATTAGAGTGTGGAACATATTTTCTTTTTTATTTCACCAAAGTTAAACAAGGATGTGATGTTGTCCCCTTTTTAGAAGAGACTCCTAGATCATTCCATAGTGTTTGCTCTTTTGTTAATCATGCAACACAAACACTTCATGGAGCAGAAGTGGAGGGAACAATGGCCAGGTGGTAGGAGTCTAGAAGAGGCAAATTTGAGCTAAATCATGAGGGATGCATATTAATTTTTCTCTAAGGGCTTTGTACATGTTATATCATTCTATCCTCCAACACTTCTATCATAACATAGCCACAAGCACATTAAAAAAAGTTCCTAAAGGTCCTAGAATTAGCAAGAGATGAAGCCAAATCAAGATTTCAATTCAGGAGCCTCTCATTCATCACACTACTAACCTTCTGAATTTGATGGCTGGGGAGGTCAGGAGTTAAGAAAAAGATTATGGCTCTTCTGCTCTCAGGAGCTCTATCCCTGCTTCCATGAATCCATCCCATTAATCCCTAAGCCATTTTCAGAGATGTTGTCCTTACTTCCATATTGTATGGTCATAAGTCCAATTAGAAAATAAAAGTTTTCAAGGATTTTTATAGTATAATACCAGAGGAATACTAGTAGATTTTGGAAAAGAATAAAAATTTGCCTTCTATAACATCACAGTTCAGGATGCTTGCAGCAACTCCAAGTCTGAACTAGGTCAAATCTATATTAATTTAGTCCATATTTAATGACTTTCTGAAATGTAAACTGTATGATTTCAAATATTTACCACCAGGCAGAACCAAATGAACACTTTTGCGTTCCATTGCCCTCCTCTCTCTGAACGATGGCAGTGGCTCACCTAGATATTAGGATCCTGCACTCTTTGGCTGCACCCACCACATTAAAAGCTGGTGTAAACAACAAACTTTAATTAGAATTTGGAAAGAGCATTTCTATTTAAGAAAAGCAAAAACACAGGTTGTTGGGTGAGTTCACTCTGAGTCTAAACCCCAAAAAGCTATTTAAAAATCAAAGTGGTTAAAAGATTTCATTTTTTTGGTCAGCTCTACCCCAGGTAGAAACAAAAACCCCATCATTCTTGACAGTATAGGGTGCTCAAGTGTATTTGGCTCTGGGTCAGCTGTTATATATTTTAATATTATTTAACTAGGGAAAAAAAAGACTCTCCATTAAAATGCCAGTCAGTTTTTGGGCATAATTTATTGCTTATGCCTTAATTTTTCCTTAGCTATCTTTACATTTTCTTAGGATGATGATGGTTTGGGCCTGTACTGCAACCTACCTACCTTCATGACCATCATTGGAGGAATATAATCCTCCTTTCCAATATCTCGTGAGAGCTTATTCCATCACATTATGTTTCTGATTCTTCCAATTCTTCATTAACAAGGATTTACCAAAGCAAAAGTTATCTTTGGAGTATTCATCTAGATGGGAAAGCATCCCAAACTCAAACTAGTGACTGACTTGTTGACAATTGCTCATCAGCATCATCACTGAATATCTAATTTGGTCTTATTTTGAACACTGGATGGACAACTAACACATAAGTAAAAATTTAGGCTGAAACAACAGTCCGTTTATAAGTACCTTGGGATTAAATCAAGTGCTGATGTTTGTCAATGGCAAGCACGAAGAAGCACACAGTCTTTTGAAACTGGACTGTTGAGGTCCAAATCCCAATTTAGCCACTTTCTAGTTATGAGAACTTCCAAAAGCTGAGTAACCTTTGTGTGGCATAATATCCTGATCTGTAAAATGGGAGTGATAGCATTATATTTACATCAGAGAAGTATTTTGTGGATTAAATGAGTTAACAGATAAAAGATATTTAGAACAAAGGCTGTCCTGTCCTAAGTGCTGTAGTAGTGTTGGCTATTATTATTTTGATGATATGTACCAAAGGTTGAGAGTCTATGCTGTACTGAGTACTTAGCACGTATAATCTCAATTATTCTTTGGTCAGCTTTGGAAATGTGTATATATGAGAAAACAAATCTCAGAGATTTGTAGCTCAGAGTTTTACAGTGGTAGAATGGAGAAGCCTGTCTAACTTCTAAATCCATACTACAATAGCAGAACGAAAAGATTTAAGGCTACTTTTCTCATTGACTAAACATAAATAAGGGAGGACATCTCCCAGATTCCATGCATCTACAAACATTGTAGCATATATTTGCATATGGATATACTTTCTAAGTGCAATAAATACTGGCAAAAATATTTATATGTAAATATACCATCTCCTTTAAGATCATCAAGGATACTTTATGCCTTAGTACAGATGGTAACTTGAGTTAGAAGCACATTTTAGTAGAATTGAACTTGCAGTCAGCATCTTCTCATTATCCTTGCCCAGTTTTATGATTATTTTTGCAAAATTAAAGGTGTAGTTGCTTTGACAATGCTTTTATGTTTCCTCAGAATTATCACCAATATTTCTCAGAATTCTCACTATTAAATGTATGGCATATTATGGAGATTGGTCTTCTTTGTGGCATTTTTCTTTTGTCTAAGTTCCTTTTCAGGTTATTGATTTCTTAGTGCATTTTATTTCATTGTTACTAGGTTTTACATGGCACTGTTATAGAATATTTTAAGAAGATTTTTTTTATTATGATAATAGTAAATGTAAGTGCAGAACTTGAGTCACCAAAGCATTTGCAGAAGTTCCAATACAGGTAAATAACTGCATGATTCAAGTAATGCCATTAAAGATTTACATTAGAGAAGTATTCTGAGGATTAAATAAGTTAACATATATAAGATATTTAGAACAAAGACCAGTCTGTCATAAGTGCTATAGTTGTGTTTAACATAAACAGATAAAATGTATCCTTTTAACAATATTAAAGTACAGCATATAACTTACTTAAACTGTAAGCTTGGAAATTTTGTGATTCTTAATGAATTTTGAAGGTTTGGGAGGCATCAGAAAATTTCAAATTAGGTATATAATATACCTTTTTTATTATATTACATTATAAGATTATATTTCAAATCCATAAAATGTTTCCAGGCAGTATATAACTGTAGCTTACTGTCCTCTGTTCTTGTTTCCTCCATATCCACACTGGGTAAGCCTCGTGGTTCTACTGTGTCACTCACTGCATTGATTTCACTTAAGTACTGTAGTCCTTAGGGCCAAAATCCTGCTCAGAGCAAAGCATGTAGCACTTCTGGCTTTTGGATGAAGATAACAGCAGCAACCCCAGGAACTGTGATGATCAAAAAGCCTCCACTCATTTCATACAGCCTGGTAGGGAATTAGTATCACCCCGTCTCAAAATGACTGGGTATAAAAATGCCTTATCTACCTTCAAGCTCACTGCCCATCCTATGCATTTCCTGTTTTCTGGTATCACGCTCTCTCTAGTCTAGTCTGAGGGCAGAAGAAAGGGAAGGACCCAGAAGCAAAAGGTCACTATCTAAGAGATGAATTCTAGGACCCGGACAAAAATCAAGAGAGGAATCGGAAGAGCAAATCAAGCCACATGAACAGTAATACAGAGTAAAATTAGTACTAAGTTAAATTGAACATTTTCTGCATGTCAGGTACTGCATTTAGTGCCTTATATAAATTATTTTATGCTTTTACCTTTTTAACAACCCTGTGTGATGAATACAATTAATGCGCTAATTATAAAGATCAGGGGCTGATTACATAGTGTTTGGTGTTAATTAGTCATTGCATAGTTTTGCTTATTTAAAAGAGAATGTATATAATGAACTTAAGAAGGCAGATAAGCATTTAAAGAACAAAAGAGAAAAACAGGAGACCTTAGCCTTCAGAGAGTCATATATAAAGTGAGATGTCAAAATATAATGTCGATTTTGAACCTCGAGAAAATGGATATTAATAAAAATTTACTTCAATTTCTTAAGTTTATTTAAAAAGGAAATATAAGAAGTCAACCAAGAAGTGGAAAACCAAACTAGAGAATGGTGTTCTCACAGCTATAGAAAAATGATTAAAACAATTTTACCAGGAAAGCAAATACCCATTCTGGTAGTTCTAATAGACAGATAGGCTGTCTAATACATAGCTAGATGACAACCATTATACTTAAAATGTTTGTCAACAGGCTGAAAAATGGGTCAAAATAAACACATGGAAACATATAAAATGCCAAACTTTTGTTGGCATGTGTTTGTTTAAATGCAAACATTGCCATTTACCAGTTGTGTGAGCCTTACAAGTTACTCAGCATTTATGAGCCTCAATTTCTTTATCTATAAAATGGGAACAATTGTATCTCTCTTACAAGGTTAATGTAAGAAGTCCTTTGTTTTCCTTCAGAAACTCAACTGTGTAAATAGAGAATGATGAAGTTCTTGTTTGCGACCAGAACACATGATCACAATCTTGGGGATTTAATGTAATTTATGTCTGGGGAGAAAAAAGAGATAACGGTTAAGCTATATAATAATAGAAGTGAAGTATTCAGATCACAGGAAGGAAGACTTTTATTACACTCCATTATGGACTGCATAAAACAATCAGAGTGGCAGAGCCCCTGTGGTATTTCTATTACTACTAAACAGAGCACGGGATGGGTGACGGTGGCTGTATATGTTTAATGGTTGTTTTTTACACTATGACTGTGATATCGATTATGTGTCATATGTATCCGTGCTCCTTGATTAGAATCCTTGAAACATATTGGTAATTAATCATGGTCCTCAAGTCCACTGAGCTCATATGCTCCTTAGAAGTTGTCTCGAGGCAGCACTTTCAAAAACCACTACAGATTGTTGGGGCTTGTCAATGCAAAATAGCCAAGATCTGTTAGATAAAACTGCACAACAATTTCATTTATTATTTAAGCTAGGGATCTGTCTTGAGCAATTTAATAGTAATTATTACAACTTGATTGCAAAAATGTTCTTTTTTTTTTTTTTTTTTTTTTTTTTTTTTTTTTTTTTTTTTTAGCGTATTACGGGAGTACAAGTGTTAAGGTTATGTATATCGCCCATGCCCTCCCTCCCCCATGGAGTCAGAGCTTCAAGCGTGTCCATCCCCTAAACATTGCAAAAATGTTCTTTAAAATACCACTATAATGGCTATTTTGTTTTTCTAAGAAAATATTGCATTTAGGAATCCCACTCCAATCACACAGTTACTGAAAACCACCATGAAAAGAGAAATGAGCAAGTTAAAGAAGGTAAAGTTTGGAAAAAAATCATAATTAATGTGGAAAAAAAGCCAATAAGACTAACGTCAAAAGTGAACACACAGAACACACACACCTGCACGTGTATGTGCGCGTGTGTGTTTGTGTGGTGTGTTCCCACTAGATCTCTCTGGTGACATGGCTTAACATGACTCAACTTTCTTTCCCCAGAATTCTCTTTTCTGTGTGGTTCTAAGCGATAGATGGATACAAGAGAGATTTTCATGAGCTTTGGAAAGGGATGAATTGGAAGGTAGGGGTACGTTGCCAGGCACTATGGCATGTTGCACATCTTTACTATGTGCTGGCTCACCTGCTCTGGTGGAAGCTTTCTGACTTACAGATCCTCCCAATCCTACCAGGGCTCTCTCTTCAACTTCTCCAAACCCTGGGCCAGGTGTGGGATCAGCTCCATGGTTAAAGGCACCAGATTCTCCTGCAAGTCCCCTGCACTATCAAAGTGGGCAAATATGAGAGACAAATGTGTGTTTCTATTTGCCCTCATGGGCTTGCTAAGGTCTTTGTTCCTCTCTGCTTGAGCTCCCCAACCGGTCTGCTGCCCCAGCTAACCTATGGATCATCCAGGCCCACCCAACGGACTTATGGTTTTAATATGTTATTTCATTTTTCAAAACTTAAGTTACATTGTGCTTGTGGCTGTTTTAAAAATTAATAGACGGCATATTGAAATTGCCTAGCCCCTAAAATTAGAAGACTGTGTAAGGATTAGTGGTTGCCATGGGTTAGCAGGGAGGGAGGAATGAATAGGTGGAGCACAGAGGAATTTTAGGGCAGTAAAACTACTCTGTATGATACTGTAATGGCAGGTACATGCCATCATACATTTTTTTCAAACTCCTAGAACATATTACAAGAATGAGCCCTCACACAAAGTATGGCCTGTAAGTGATAATGTTGTGTTAATATAGCTTCATCACTTGTAGCAGATGTACCACTCTGTCGGAGAATGTTGATAGTGGGGAAGGCTGTGCATACGTGTGAATAGGGGGTATATGGGATATCTCTGTACCTTCTTCTCAATTTCACTGTAAATCTAAAGCTCTTCTTTTAAAAAATGATGTCATTATAAAATATAAGAATTTAAGATAAATTTTTAAAAATTGTCTAGCCAAATCCTTGGCCTATTTAAGTTACTCAACGATATTAAATAGCACAGTAAGTAAAGAAACATCAATTACATTTTATATCTTTTAATCAATAAGTTGTATACTATTCATTTCATTTCGATTTTTTTCTTCCTTTAATGGCAATTACAGGCTTTCTTTATCCTACAGTTATGATGAGTTGCTTGAACATAATTGACCTTTGTTAATGGTATTATTTAATCTAGTTGTCCATCCAGAAGTCTAATGATTCCTGATCATTAGGCTTAAGAATCTGGATCTGCCATCTCTTCGAACTACTGTGGTCTCAGAGACACAGGGCAAAAGCACTGCCTGTTTAGTACTTCTTATTCACACCTGCCCCCTCTATCTTAGCATATGGGAATCATGTAGTTCAAAGCTGGTTTTACTTTCTCTTGCTTCTTTTATTCTTCCGCCAAGAATGGCAAAATATTTCATTCATACTTGTCTGCTATTTTGTTCTCTCCTCTAGTTCTAATTTCCACTTTCCTGTTTTCTTAATTATTCTCATGTGGGAAATGCCATATCTTAAGTATAAGGGAAACAAAATTATCATATTTGTCAAAAAATTTTCAAAATAATACACTATAGCTATATGAAAGGGAATTTGTGGTTGAGAAGGTATTATCGTATCATTAGTGGGAAATGGGAAAAGCACACAATATGAGATGAGAAAGGAGATAATGCTGTATTCTATGATTTGAAACATGTTATCTATTTTATTTTAAACACTGGGTATATTGAAGTCATCTGTATGGTCTGACGTTTTCTGAGATGAATTTTATAATTTATTAGTAATCTTATACTTTCTTAATTTTAATATTTAAATAAATTCATAGATCTGGTCTTGCTTATATTATCAGTCTCCCTTTAGGTGAGACTTTTTTTTTTTGTTTTGCTTTCTCATTCAGCCCTTCCATGCACTGGTACCCAATTCTAGTTCAGTTCTATGCATCCAATGGTCTGGCTAAAGCCCACATGCTCATGATTATGTTCTAACATGATGCAGAATGATGATCCTGTTGACTTCTGCTTCCCTTTAAAGTCATTTCCTTTTTATGTATAAATTTCTCATGGTTTGGTTGAAGTATACTGAAAACTTTCTATATTCATTTTTGTTCTTGGTCTATTCTTCTTTTCCCATTGAATAGTTTTTTCTAAAACCTTCTCCTATTTCTGTTAATATTTGCACTCCTCTGTTCTCAGAACATTATTAGTCTAGTCATAGCTTCAATTTCTTCTTTCTTTTCTTCATGTGCCTTGTTTCATGTTTGTTAGCATATTTTCAAATCTGTCACTCTCCTCTCATCATCCTCTGTGAATTTTCTCTCATGTCTGTTATCAGCATAGTGCTATCAATGTTCATTCTTAGATCCCTATTGGCTTCAAAATCCAATCACTTACATAGACTCTACCTATTTTTGCTCTCAAACTTCTCATGCAATAATATGGTAAACAAACAAGGACAGATGTAGAACTTCAGATAACTAGACTTATTTTCTCTATCCAACATATCCCTAAATGCATGGAAATGCTATATGCCCTTTCGTTAATAATCTTTACTTCCAGAATGTTCCATAATGCTCTTCCTAATAATCCAGATAGACTGCTTTATATCAGCAATATACTTGTCCCTTGTATTTTAAAGTAGGCTTCTATAATCTTATATAGTTAAGATTACTATAGTAAAATTTACTCTGCTCAGTATAATATAATTTTTTTCCCAAATTTTCTTGTATTTGCTGGGTTAATTAGAAAATTGATGACCAATTTGTTTTCAACTACACTACTAGAAATAGTGCAATTCTTTTTTCTATTACTTGAATCCTTAAAAGTATCAATAGATTCCCTTAAACTAGAAAATTCAGGTTTCAAGAAGTCTGAAAAACTCTGACATTTGTATTCAAAATTTTGACTTATGTGCAACCATATATTTTTAAAGGAAGAAGTTCATCAAATCTATGATATTAATGAAATTTTATAACAGTCATGATAATTTTAACAATCAACACACCCACTTACTATTTGCAAGATATTATTGAAATGCCCAGCATAAATGGTTTTGTTTAATGAGCATAGCTGTGCCTCTAAATAGGGTATTATTATCCCATTTTTAAATAAACTTTATTGTGCATATTTATATAGATGAGGACATGGAATACCAAGGAAGTGAAATAACTTTCCCCACACTGAAAATCTGATAAGTCATAGAGCTGGGATTTGAATGTAGCCACAGTTGGTAAATGTGACTGGATCCATATCCCCACAAAAATTAAAAAAAATACTACAGAGAATTTATCTTATAGTAATATACATTATTAGTACATTAGTAGTGTGGTAAAATTATAATATAAGTTCAGGAAAGTCTTTAAAAATTGTAAGGGTTTCTAAAGTGGTTGCAAAAAATAATATTCTGCACTATGAGAGAAATGGAATATTATTGTAGTCTGTACTGATAGTGCTTCTAATTTAAAAGGAAATATATGAGATATCATCTTATTCCTAAGAGAAAGCCTCTGTATTAGTGTGTGCTGCCATGAACCATTTGTTAACCTTAATTATGTCACTTAACCACCACTGTCTTCAGTGTCTTACCTTCAAATTAATAGCATCAATCTAGACCAGTGTTTTCCAAACTATGACCTTAAACCCGATAGCTTTTTCTGTCATAGTTTCAAATGATAAATTAATGATTTTGTCAATAATATATTTATTTAAATTTTATGTATTAGAAATAATGTAACTACCACATCAAACTTGTGACTTAGTGGATATTCTCTCTTTTTTTTTTTAGGGATTTTTTTTTTTTTTCATTTCAGCATATTAAGGGGGTATACATTTTAAGGTTGAGTATAATTCCCTTGCCCCCTCTCCCCCCACAAGTCTGAGCTTCAAGTTTGACCATCCCCCAGACGGTGCACATCTCACTCATTATGTATATATATATATACTCGTCCCCTCCTTCCCCCCTCCCACTTGCCCAGTTCCCAATAAATGTAATTCCTATGTGTCCGCTTAGGTGCTGATCAGTTAATACCAATTTGCTGGTGAGTATATGTGGTGCTTGTTTTTCCATTCTTGGGATACTTCAGTTTGTAGTATGGTTTCCAGCTCTATCCAGGAAAATACAAGATGTGCTATATCACCATTGTTTCTTAGAGCTGAATAGTACTCCATGGTATACATATACCACATTTTATTAATCCACTCATGTTGATGGGCATTTGGGTTGTTTCCACAGCTTTGCAATTGTGAATTGTGCTGCTATAAATATTTGGGTGCAGGTGTCTTTATTGTAGATTGGAAAAGAATCCTTATTCAATAAATGGTGCTGGAAAAACTGGATAGCCATTTGTAGAAGGCTGAAGCAGGATCCACGCCTTCACCTCTCACAAAAATCAACTCATGCTGCGTAACAGACTTAAACCTAAGATATGAAACTATAAGAATCTAGAGGAAATTTTGGAAACCCTCTCCTAGACATTGGCCTAGGCAAAGAATTTATGAAGACCCCAAAGGCAATCACAGCAGCAACAAAAAAAAATAAATGGGACATGATCAAACTAAAAAGCTTCTGCACAGCCAAAGAAACAGTCATGAAAGTAAACAGACAACCTACAGAATGGGAGAAAATTTCCGCATCCTACGCATCTGATAAGGGGCTGATAACTAGAATCTACTTAGAACTCACGAAAATCAGTAAGAAAAAAAATCAAACAATCCTATCAAAAAGTGGGCAAAGAACATGAACAGAAACTTTTCAAAAGAAGACAGACTAATGGCTAACAAATATATGAAAAAATGCTCAACATCTCTAATCATCAGGGAAATGCAAATCAAAACCGTGAATATTATCTTTTAACATCAGACTAATAAGGCTGAATTTAAAAAGGAAAAACAGAAATTGATCTAAAGAAAAATATTTTGATAAGGTAAAAATAATAAATGGAATACAGACTTCTAGTATACAGTGAACTAGATAATTCTAAGAGAATAAAGGAGACACAGAAGATAACATACATTTACCATATGGAAACTGAAACATGAAGGTATCAGTCAGTAATTGTTGAATCATATGGATGATTAAATAAATAAATAAATCTCATTTATATGCCACAGACGTTAGTTATATGCCACTAACACCATGGATAGGACATTTCTTTAACAAATTTTTATATTAAACAAAGATATTCATCATATATTTATCGAGCCCTTGCTATGTTCTTAGTCAGTTTACTATACATAGAGGTCACGATGGTGAACCTGTCAGGCAGGGTACCATAAAACACAGGCAGACAATAGGTGTTTCCCAAACCTTATCTTCAAACACACACCCAGGGCTATGATGCACCCTGGAGTAGGGTAATACTCTTAACTTTGGCCCCAAACCACCAGGTGGTAAGAATCTTGATGTGTGTATGTTTGGGGAAATGGGTGGGGAATGTAATTGTCTCCCAGAAGAATGGTAACATCACCCAGATCTCTCTTAAGCTATTAATACATGCCATCCTACCCACATAGGATAGATGTGGTCTTATATTCAAATATTAAGTATAAATCTTTTAAGGCCATTCAATTTTTTTTTTTTTGCAATGTAAATGTCTACAGAAACAGCATAAGATTAACTAGAATGACTGCTAACAGAAAGACCCGGGTCTGAACCTTGGCTCTCACAAATTCTGTCCCTACACCTGTGCTGTGAATATTAAACGTGCTTACTAAGCTTCAGGTGGGTGAAACCACACGTCCTTCACCAGGATGTTGTGAGCCTTATAAGAGAAAATGTAAAATGAAACAATGAAAAAAGAACTTCTAGCGCAAAAAAATCACAAGTGACCTGAATGGAAAACACAAATCAATTCTCTGACTGATTTACAAAACTTCCTTTATTTTTTTTCTTTTTTTTTTTTTTTTTTTGTGCTGGACCTCGAAACTTCCTTTATTTTTTTGATAAGCACTACTGGTTCATCTTACTGTAAAACCATGAAGGATGTGGGGGAGAGAGATATGCCACCAAACAATAGAGCAAATATAGGAACCATAGGGTTAGAAGAATAAGAATAGGTGAAAAAGCCATAATAAATGCATGAAGAAAGCACCAAGGAAATATCAAGAAGAAAATAGTTTCAAACTGCAGATAAGAAAACTAAGCCTTGGTTTCTGTTTATGTTGTTTAAAAGCAGTAGGACCTGGTAGAAATGAGAAAATTTGCCTCTCTAATCTTTGTGGTATAGTTTAATTTATTAATAATAATAAAAATTTATAATTTATTCAGTTCTTAACTATGTGTTAGGAACTGTTCTAAGTGTTTATAAGCTTACTATTTTAATCCTTATAATACCTTTCCTTACCTAGGTCAAACTAAATTGCTAAGAGATCTTCATCCAAAGGAGACTTTCTGAGATACAGATTTTCTTGGACTAATAAATTGCATGCAAATACAGAAGTAATCTTCTTTGCTAACAATCCTAAAAGAAAAGTAAAGTAAAATACACTGAAGTAAAATACACTGCAGATTTTTGGTTAGAGTTTTCAAATTCTATCTGGATATAGTTATCATGATTTTTGTACTAGAGCAAATGGCTTCCACATTTGCTCATATATGTATAATTTATTTAGATGGGTGTCAGAATTTTTATATACTTTTCTCAAATCTGGCTTTCCCCAGTAAGACAGTAACTAATGATAAAATCTTTGGTGAAGTTGAAAACTTCCATGTGGTAAGGGTTAGTATCTCGCCAGTAACAATGTCGTAGCAGTGTCATTTTTAGAAGCTATCACTGCTCATGACTACAAAAATTATCTTGCTGAAAAAATGTCACAGTCTCTGTACACATGGCTGAGTGCATAAGGTAAACTAACAGCTGCCACAAAAACTTTACGTGGATTGAAACATAATTTTAGAGTGGACTGAAATATAAGTATCTGCAATCATAATGTGAAGATGAGTATTGCCTGATAACAATGTTATAGAAGACTTATGCGATGAAGAAAGCCTGTATATTTATATTCCATAAGAATCATAATTTTAAAGCTGATAAACCTCAGTCTTTATTATTAAATTTATTTATTACTCATGCTTTGAATATTACATATGAATAAGAAATATTGTGGGTAATGGCTATAATATGTGATTAGCATTATTTGCATTATTATTTTTACAATATGTAAATCACATATATGTACATGTATATACGCATTTGCATATATGTGTATGCATACCTATTTGTACATGTACAATTTTATGAATTAATTATAGTAGTTTTATAATGTCATTGTTAATATAAATAACATCGTTATTTACTTTTTCAGATGAGAAAACCAAAGTTAGGAAAGGATAAGTGGCTTCCCAGTGTCACCAGGATAAATTCCTGAAATTAGGGTTATTATGGCCTAATTGCTTATAGGCTACATGGAAAAATTAAAATACTATTTCTAATTTTATATCAATATTTGTTCTTAGAGAGGGAGATAATCTTTACAATTATAAAGGTATGGATTTTAGAATCGAGCCTATGAGTGCTTCTATGGTGGATCTGTGTTTCCACGTGACAGCTATGACATTACAGATTCTGTAGGGAAGAGTAGTTCCTCTTTCTTCCCTACTGAGATAATTAAAATACATGAGATTTTATTTCTTACCTGAAGAGTAATAATAATGGTAATAATGGAAAAAAGCAGCAGTATTACAGACAACTGATATTATCAGCGCACTCAAGATGAACTAAGTTATTTCTCATATATTACTTTTAACCATCACAAAACTTTACTAATTAAGAATTATTATTTTCATTGTTGTTGTTGTTGTTATTGAGAGAGAGAAAAATGTAGCTTGAGAAAGATGATGTAATCTGACATAGTCATACAGCAAATCAATAATGAAGCTGGAATGAATCTAATCTATCCCATTTCATCACCAATTTGCCTTTCTGTTATCGCAAAACTAACAAAATTTTTCATCAAGAAGACAATACAATTATAAAGTGTCTGGGCTTTTTTTTCCCCTCTGTAAAATACAATTTATGAAAACTATACTAGCTGAAAACCACAAACCATGTATTTTCTGATTCTATTTAAAAATGTATGAAGAAAAATTGCTTCCCTTTCAAAGGAAATACTGCAAAACGTAAGTACAGGCAGTTCTCCTACAGTGTGAGTTTTCATAAAGCAAATAAAATAATTGGAATTTGATTAATAAGAAAACATTATTTATGTTACACAGACTATTACTAGTTGCAGTACAATCAAAATCTGGATCCATGAAATATTGAAGTGATAATTTTGTTTTTCTATGAGTAAAACAGGGGCAAAAGGTATTTTTGAGCTTATTGTTCTGTTAGTCTGTTAGTATCACCTTTTTCTCTTTTCTTTTGTATAACTTTAATGAAGTTTCACTTTTTGGTGATTGTGAACAATGCAACAATCAAAATTACAAAGTTAGGTAAAAGATGACAGCAGAGACTGACAATATCTAGAAGATTAAAGGACAACATAAATTATTTATACATTGTTTGAATTTTGCTTAATCAAATTATTATTTTGGCATATCATAACAATATAGAGTTAAAGATAAGACATATGCCTTTGTTTTTAAGAATCTGAAACTCCATAAAATTTTCATTTATTTTCCCATAAAACTTATTTTTTCTTATGAAACCTTGCTTACAAATTCAACTATCATGTTATGAAAGAACAAACGCCACTTAAAACTGCAAATTGTCTAATGTGCATTCTTATTATAGTTCATTTCTCTTGCTGATATTTTTTCTAATTTTCCATGAATATGCCATTTTAAATTTATTTAAAATATAAAAAAAATCTAGATGGAAAACGTAATTTTGATTTAAAAAGTCTCATTCAGGCTTTTAGTGTAATAGAGCATATCCTTATTAGTTAGCCCCTCCCATAAAATTATTCTTTTTTACTTTTTAATAATCTTAAGTGAAGACGTCTTAGACTGAATGTCTAGTATTTCTCTCTAAATCCCAGTTGCCATATTCATGCCTCACTCACACACACACACACACACACACACACACACACACACACACACGGAGAGGAGGAAGGTAGATTAACTTCTGTATTAATCAAGGTTCTATAGAGAAAAAGGACATATAGGATGCATACATATGCATAATGATTTACTATAAAGAATTGTCCCTCACAATTATGGAGGCTGACAAATCTCATGGTCTCTAGCCAGCAAACTGGAGACACAGGAGAACTGTTGGTGTAGTTCCAGGCTAAAGAGTGGAGAGCTCAAGACCCAGAAAAAGCCCAGGTTTCAGCACAAGTCTGAGGCAGGAAAAAGCAATACCTGACCTTGAAGGCAGTCAGGCAAGAGGCGTTCCCTCTTATTTGCAAGAGGATGATTATCAGTCTATTCTTTTTTTTTTTTTTTTTTAATTCAGGCTTTCAATGATTTGGATGAGGTCCACTTATATTAGGGAGGGCAATCTGTTTTACTCAGTCTACTGATTCAAACGTGAATCTTAATCCCATTCAAAAACACCCTCCCAGACAGCAGCATTTGAGATGCATAAATTCTTCATGGAGCCATACTTCTTCTAAAAGTCTAGACTAGGATTTCAGTTTAAAGTATGGCAGCTGAGTTCTCAGATATCCAAAATGGAAACTGTCAGGTCTTCCATAAGCTAGTCCTGATACTGACACAGCCTCACTTTTGCTGCACAGTATTGCTCAAAGCAAGTCACGTGACTAGTTTGGACACAAAGATAAAAAGACTCCATCTCATTATGGGAAGATTGGCATGCGTCCATGGGTAAAAAGGGAAATATGGCTATATTTAAAGGCATTCTCCCAGACCATCTTATATACTTGCATTAGTTTACTGGGCTACCTTATCGAAGTACCATAAATCATAAATTGCCTTAAATCATAAAGTGCCTTAAAAACATAAATTTAATGTTTCTGTTTTGGATGCTAGAAGTCCAAGATAAAGTTGTTGGTAGAGCTGGTTCTTGCTGAGGGTTGTAAAAGAAAATTGTTCCATGCCTTTTACTTAGCTTCTGGTGATTTTCTGGCAGGCTTTGATATTCCTTGGCTTATAGAAGCATCTCTCAGATTTCTGCCTTCATCTTCACATGACATTTTCTCTGTATATGCGTCTATCTCCAAATTTCCCCTTTGAAAAGGACACCAGTCCTGTGGGACTAGGACCTATCCTAATGACTTGATTTTAATTGGATTATCTTCGTAAAGGTAATCCCTATATCCAAATTAGGTCACATTATGGTTCAATGTGGCTTAGGGTTTTATCATAGGAATTTTAGGGGTACACAATTCAACCTATAACAATATTGTAATTTACTTAGTCTATTACAGTCTATGTCTGTTGGTTCGTGCAAATTTCTCTCACCATAATGCTCTATGCTAGCAGGGACCTTCATTTTTTCATTTATTTATTGATGTATCTCAAGTTCCTAGATCAGTACTTGACACAGAGCAAGCATTCAATGCATATTTATTGAAAGAAGAAATGAGTGATGCTTATCACAAAGTTAGCATATTGTCTGGTACATGAAAAGTACCAACAAATATTAGTTTTTCTTGTTGCAACAAGTGTATGATTCTAAGAAGACAACTTGAATATTCTTTTCTAATACATTCAGGAGTGACTATGTATTATTGTGAAATTATTAAACATGCCAGGATATATACATCTGTATGAATGCATGCATTGCCTTAAAGTAGGTTCCTTAGGAAAACTTTCATGTATTCCAAAGATAATGTTATAGCTTAACACATTTTAGGGAATCATCGTCAGAAATACTTTTTATAAATATACCTTTTAGTTTATATTTGTCACCTAGATTGATCACTCACTGTTCAAACAATTCAAAGTATATTTGGTTGTTTCCTGTATCAAAATTTGCCAATAAAATATAGAATAGTGATATTTCCAAAAGTATTAAGTCTTGTGTATAATTTCAAAGGATGAAATTGTTATGTATCTTTATCTATTTATCCTAGGGAATGGTACCATTATGGAAGAAGAAAAGGACTACGGGCTTGAAATCGAGTTTGAAAGTCCTTGTGTGTATCTTAGACTTCTTATCTTCCTTTATCTTAAAGGTAAAATTGCAGTAGTAATGTTCCACTGTAGTTATGCCTAGAATTAAAACCCAGAAAAAATTCTGCCTTCCTGTTCTCATACAGAAGAGCCATCACAAGATTAGTAGTCAAAAATGAGTTACTCTCACTTTAACAATATTTAGGTCACAGGCCCGCAAAATAATAGTAAAGGTAAAATTCCTCCAGATTAACACCATATGCTACCACTCAGAACCGTAAATGCTGGTGATGAATTTTCAATTTAGATTAATGTTGCTGTCTGTGAAAGAATGGGAAGCAATTCACCCATTAGCCGTTGAGTCCAAGAAGGCCTTCGTCAGATCTGCCCCCAATCCAGGCATTCAAGGTCCCCAGAGATTGGCAAGTCATAGGGGTGTGCAGAATAAATTAAAGTTAAAATATTGTCCAAAAAAAGACCATATGTTTGAGCAGACTGCATTTGCCTTGACGGGGGAATGTAAGTGTTAAGACAAATCATGTCCAATTTGTCAGGAAATTGAATTAGGACCGGAAGGAAGATGAAAATTTTAGTCAAGGTTGCTAGGAAGCTTAACAAAAATTAACAAATATAAGATTAGTGGTCAAAACACCCTTAATCGTTCTATGTTTTTGTCCTAAGAAAGTGGGGTCACAAATTTTAAATGTGGGAATATGGATGTTTTCTTATAAGCATATAGTATTTAAAACCTTATATACAATCTAATATTAATACCCAACTTGTCCACATTATAAAATCTAGGCAAATAATAATACTAGCAAACAAAGAATATTCTGGATTTGAAAAGTGTTCATGATTATTTAGCCTCTATTTTATACCTAGTAATCAATAAAACAGGAATCTCTAGTCCTACTGTCAGAGAACTTACATTATTGTGTGGATAGAGAAAATAACAATATAAAATGTTTAAAATATAGAGCATGGTAAAATGTGATGATTGGTGAGAGCAAGAAAAATAAGTCAGGCAATGGGATAGGGATTACTAGATTTCACACATAGGTTGGTTGGAAAAGCTTTCAATGAGAAGGTGAGGAGGTGAATGTGTGAGCTACATGATGTGTGGGAGAAATTGTTCTAAAAAGCAAGAACAGTAAGAGGGGACTGCAGTAACCCAGGGCAGAGATGTTTATAGTTTAGGATAGAATGTTAAGCAGCAAAAGTGTTGAGATACCATTCAAATGCAGAGTCACAGAATTTGTAGGTATATTAAATGTTAACTTTGAAAGAGGAGAGTCAAGAGTAGACCCAAATTTTGACCTCTGGTTTAACCATTAACTCAGATAGAACCAGTATGTGAAGATAAAAATAGGAACTCAATTGTACGTGATGGAAATTTGCCTATTAGATATTCAAAGGAGAAATTTTAGTAAGCAGTTGGAAGTATGAACTTGAAACCCAAGAGAGAGTTCTGGGATAGATAGATGACAGTATTTGGAAACATAGATGTCTATACATATGTATATGTGTGTATGCTATATTTATATAATATAAATATTATATATTTATAATATAAAGAGAAAGAGCAATAGATAAAGGTAGGTATACAGATAGATGATATTGAAGTCATGAAACTGATGTCATCACTGTGGCATGTATTTAGAAATTAAGCAAGATATATTCAAGTATCAACCCCTGAGGAACTAATGACCAGCAACATAGAAGAAAAATCAAGAATTTGAGGTCCTGGACAGCTGATGAAGAAATAGAGTCCTGCTTTGTTGAATGTTTCTGACAGATCAAGTAAAGAATTGATCTCACTCAAATTCATATAATTAATTTGGATCAGGACAAGAATCATACCATAGCTTATTCCATTATGTGTCAAAATAATAATATTTATCAGCTATTCCTGTTAATATTTTAAGCTAATGGAAAGTGTTATTTTTACTCCAAAATATCCTATAAGAAGGCTATCAAATATGAAAATAAAGACATGGACAGTGATTGCAATTAGAAAGAGCTGAAATGTCCAATGAAGTAAGTCATTAAAATCACATTGCAAATAAATATTAAATCACTTGAGACTATTGCTAAGTAGAAAACAATATATTCGGATTACAGCATAGTAAATACAATAAAATAACACTTTGCCTTTTAAATTTGTAGATAACTAGGATGATGTATACCAAAATGTTTAGAATAGATTTACCTGGGTATTTTTTTTCCTCCTTTTTTATGCCATTTTATTTTCTCCTATATTTTTTTTAAATGAATGTGCTTTACTTATATTATTGGAAAAATGGTATTTTTAAATCTTCATTTTGGAAATGTAATCATAAAAAACACTGTGATTAAATTTCTCTTTTCCTCTAACTATAAAAGCTATTTGCGGTTCATTATTGGGCACCTCTCAAGTCAGATATACGTTTTCTAAATCTGAAAACATGAAAGCAGACATTTCCTGTCTTGGCTCTTGACCAAAAACCTTTCCTGATCCAGCAAAGGAGGAGTAAACCAAACTCTCAGAATCAGAAGTTGACTTTTTAAAAGTGACATTCAATCCCTATGTGTACAATAATTGTCAAAAAGTGACAAAGGAAACAAAGGTTATGTAGATATCTAATTTTGGAAAATGGTATAATCACCACTCTACTGCATTAGTAGAAATTGTCAAAGAAAAACCTAATGTATAAAAATTACCTAAATTGTCCAAGAAAAAAGAAAAATTCAATTTAAAAAAAAACTAATGTTAGAATCAAAGATTTTGATTCTTAATAGCACTGTGGAAAATAACAAGTGTAAAGAAAAAGTAGCAACAGCAAAATGCAATTCTTAACTTATTAAAGAAATACAATGCTGAACTACAGTGAGAGAAGTGAATTGGTGGGGAAAAAAAAATGCATCTTTTTCAGATCTTGTTCTATTGCCATGAAATGTAAAGAGTGATTGCATCTAACTGAAGGCCCCATAAGCTATGAAAATCATTTGAATGGGAAATGTGTACACATAAAATTCATCCAGCATTTATATAAGTCTTTGTGTCCCCAAATTGTAATTCAGCATGCATTATTAAAAGATGCAAATATGAATTTATGCTTCATGGAATATTTGAAGTAAAATTCCAAAGCACCTAAACAAATCTAACCAAACTTTTTAAAAATATACTTTTCAATTTCTTATAAAATAATGAATATTAAATATAGATATTCAGCAAGTCACATGGCCTGTTAAAATGTCATTTTTTATGAAGACACAAGTAGTAGCCTCATAAACAGTATAATCTTGCAGATATTATAGTCTGACAGTCACATTCCTTCATTCAACAAATAGTCATTGAATTTTTATCATGTGTCAGATATGATTCTAGGCACTGGGCAAACAAATGTGAATGAGACACAATTTTTGCTTTTATAGAATTTCATTCTATTGAAAGGCAAGCATTGCTAAGTGAAGAGTTAATATGTTTTATCTATCTGAATGTAATAAAGGATATATATATATATATATATATATATATATATCCCTAACAACAATTCTTTACGGCATATTACTATTCACCCTGAGAATTTTTAATTCTATTTCTAATTGTTCGTATCTTGGGGCTCCTGCCAGAATATATGAAAACTAAAATACACACCAATTGTTTGTACATGATTTTATATTTGGTATGACCTTTAGCATTAAAATAACATGTTAAATGCAACACTACTGCTGCTGTGAAGTGATTGTATGATACACATAAAATATTCATAGTGTTGCATGAACAAGGAACCCTTTTCAGATCTTGATCTACTAGAGAACACATTTTTGGACAAAGAATTAATAAATAAAATAAAAATACCAGACATATTACTAAAATGGCTGTAATATTTTGTACTTCTACAAACAATGTATAAAAATATCAATTGATCCACTTATTCTCAAGTCTTGGTTCTGTTCTTGTTGATGGATTTCTCATTGTGCTTTCAATTGTCATTTCTCAGATTTAAATGGTAAATATATTGTAAAGTGTCCATTGGCTATTCTTGTACATGTATTTTGGGAGTTTCCCATTTTTTTGCTCATTTTTAAATGGTTTGTCTTTTTATTACTGTTGTATAGTAGTTATGTAAATATTCTGGATACCAGTCCTGGGTAAGATACATATTCTGCAAATATTTTCTCTACATCTATGACATTCCTATTATTTTTTTTTAATGACATCATTTTTTGAGCACATATTTTAACATTTATTTTTAATTTTTGATGAAGTTTAACTTGTCAATTTGTTCTTTTGTTATTATTGCTTTTGTTTCCAGTCTAAGAAACTTTTGCATATCCCCAAATCACAAAGAAATTCTTTGATGTTTTCCTCTAAAAGCTTTAAGGTTTAGCTTTTATGTTTAGATTTATGGTACATCTTGAATTATTTTTGTATATGTTGTGATGTAAATGTCAAGTTATAGTATCCATTTATTCCAGTACTTGTTGAAAAGACAAAGGCTGATAAAAATCATGTAACATTGAAACCTTTGTAGAAAATCAAAGGACCAGAGATGAGTTTGGGTCTGTTGGTGGTCTATCTATTCTGTTTCACGGATCTATTTAAAGATCCTTATACCACCACCACACTTCATGATTATGTAACTTTACAACAACGCTCAAAACATAGTATAAGCATTCCAACTTTATTCTATCACAAGATTGCTTTGGATAGTCTAGATACTTTGTATTTTCATATGGAGTCTTAGAATCATCATGCTAATTTCTAAAGAATTCTGCTGATAGTACATGTTTGATTGCATGTAACCTGTAAGTCAATTTGTGAGGACTTAATATACCAATTTTATTAAGACTTCAAATCCATGAGGTCATGTATCCATCAAGCTAATTTTTTTTCATTTGTCAACATTCTACAGAAATATTAATTTTAATGATTTTTGTTTTTCAATGACATCAATCATTCTTTGCCAGCACATATCTAGATAGTCCCCTCCATATATTCTAAGCAAGAGGGCATTAAAATTGTGGACTGAATCTGCCCTCAAACTTCTTTTGCTTGGTCTGCTAGGTGCCCTCTCCAACATCATAGGCCCTACATTTCTAACATTTCTTACAGTCATTCACTCCACACATTTATGCTACTGCCTTTGAAGGCATGAAAATATGATACTGTTTCAGTTTCCCAGAAGAACTCACTATGCCATAAAATCATCTTATAGTTTCTGCTTCCTTGCTGTTTCTTCTACTTACAATGCTTTCCCACCATTTTTTAAACTTGCAAAATCCTGTATGTTCTTTAAGGTGAAACTGACATATCCTCTCTTTGGTGTATCCTATCTTAAACAAAACAACCCAGACAAAATTAATTGCAAGTTTTCTGGGTTGCTTAAGTCTTTATATCTCTAAGTTCTAATTTAAAACATGAAAAATTTCATTACATATATTTATGTTTACATGTTGACAATTTTTTTCTATTAAAACTTGGTAGACAAGAAATATACATGTATATTTTAATATTTTGTCACAATATATATCATAACGTATTTCAAATAGGCAGAATAGCAAAGGGAAGAATATTAAGAAACTCTATACCTGTGATCCTCAACCAGAGCTGATTTTTCTCCACAGAGCAAAAATGTTTGGGAACATTTTTGATTATCATAGCTGGGGATGGGGAAAAGGTTTGTTACTGGCATCTAGTGGACAGAGGCCAGGGAGGCTGCTAAACATCTAAATATTCCAAAATGCTTGGGGCAGCTCTTTACAAAATGAATAATGCCCAATATACTAGTAGTGCAGAGGTTGAGAAACTCTGCCCTATACTCATCATTCAACTGTAACAAATGTTAACATTTCCCCACACTTGTTCCAAATCTCCCATCCTTTACATAATAAAAAACATTACAAATGTATTTGAAGCATTTGTTTATTCTTGATCTCATTCTCTACCTCCCCTCCTTGGATATAACCACTATCCTAAACGTGATATGCGGGTAACCTTGCATATTTGTATATTTTATTTTATATGTATCAAAAACTATGTTGTGTTTTGTGTACCTATCATCCTTACAAATAAGATATTGAACTGTCAAATATCCTACAGCTTTCTTTTCTTCACTCAATACATTCTTAAGTTTTATAAACTTTGATATTCATAGGTCTAGTCATTGGTTTTAATAGCTGTGTAAGCTCCATAGTATGTCTATATCATTATTTATTATCTATTGCTACCATAGTGATTTTTGTTGTTGACAAATAGTGCTGTGATATGCATTGTTGGTATACATTTATCTTTTTGTAGTGTATGGGTTTCAATAGTGTTCCCTGCAAATGCATGTTTACATGGAATGTTAGAATATGACTTTGGAAATAAGGTTTTTGCAGATGTAATCAAGTTAAGATGAGGTCAGAATGGATTAAGGCAGGCCCCAAGATAATGACTGTGCCCTTATAAGAAGAAGGGATTTCAGACGTATGGGCCATGCAGAGGAGAGAACCTTGTAAACAGAAAGGCAAAGATTCAAACGCAAGGAGCACCACAACTTGCCCACAGTAGCCAGGAGCATGGAACAGCACCTCGCTCAGACTATCCACAGGAACTAACTTGATTTCAGACTTTTCTGGCCTCCAGAATTGTGAGAGAATATATTTTTTGTTGTTTTAAGTAACCCAGTTTGTCATAATCTGTTACAGCAGCTTTAGGAAATTAATAAATGTAGCTATGTAATATTTTCTCTTAGTAATTAAACTGAGAAATGGAATAGCTGTGTTATAGGTCATGTCCATTCATAATTAATTTATGACATTTTCTCCAAACTATGTCTTATGTCTTACCTTGGTATCATTAGATTGTTTAAATTTTGTAAATGTGATGGGTGAGTTTTTCACTGTCCGTATTCACCTTTCTATAATTATTAGCGAAGTTGTGTACTTTACACAATTTGATTCATTCAATTTTGTTATTCAGTGAATAATCTATAAATGCTTCACCCATTTTGTCTGTGTGTGTGTGTGTGTGTGATGGGCTATTTGTCTTAAAAAATAATATGTAGGGGGTATAATGTTTTTTACACACTAAATCTTTGACTAATATACATTGCAAATGTCTTTCAAAGCCTATGATTTATCTTTTAAATTTATGTGTGTTTTTTTTGTTAGGCATTATTTATTATATGTATCAGTCTAAATTTTATGGCTTGTTCACAGTTTCTGTGAAATAATTCATTCTACTGCTACCAAAAAGCTATCGTCCTACATGTAATTCTAAAAGTTTAATAGTTTGATTTTAATATTTACACTTTTAATATATGTGAAATTTATTTGTGTCCATGGTATGATGTATAGATCTATTTTTTCATAAAGGAAATCAATGCTCCTTTTACCATTTAGTGAGCAATATATTTTTTTCCCATTTGGCTGTAACATGACCTCTACCCTTATATACTTGATTATTTTTATGGCTCTAATTCTGGGTTTTCTAGTCTATTCCAGTGACACATTTGTCTATTACTATGCCTATATCATGTGGTTTTAGTTAATATACTTTTAAAAATTAGAGGACCGATTGTCCCACTTTGCTCTTCTTTGATACATCTTAGGTATTCTTAGCCTTTTACCATTTCATAGGAATTTTAGCATTAACTTGCCAAAATCCACAGTAAACCCTAGAGGAATTTCAATTTACATTACCTCGACTTTACAAATTAATTTAGTGTTATCTGTCATCTTCATAGTACTGAGTCTTGTTATTCAGGACATTAGGGTACCTTGCCTTTTTCTAAATCTCAATTTAAGTTAATGAAGATTTAAAATTTATATGTAAAATTCTTGTACTTTTTAAAAAAATTTACTTAGTTATCTCATGATAGCACTTTCCATTATATGTTAGAATTTATTCATATTTTCATTAGCTATTAATGGTGTTTAAGAACACCATGACTTATATTGATTTGCCCCACCATTCTTATTGTATCATTGTATTATGTTTAATAATTTATAGATATTCTTGGAATTTTTATGAATTATATTTTATTTTTTTGAAAATAAATGGTAATTTCATCTCCTCTTTTATAATTGTTATGCAAACTTTTGCACTGTTTAGCAGATTCTGGTAAATGTTCAGTAGTAAGGATGACAGCAAGTGTACTTGCTTTTGTGCATAATTTTAATGGGACTTCTTCCAAAATGTCATACTGAAGCACACATGCTGTTAAAAAGTCATTTCTATTTATTTCCGGTTTGCTAAATTTTTTATGATGAACTAGTGGTGAACTTTATCAAAGTTTTCCAAATACGAGGCAATCAATGAGCAATCATATGCAAACTATGCCCAGTAATTTATAAATGCTGTTACTATCAGGTAACAGGTAATACTCCATTACAAAAAAGTGTTTTTCTGAAATTTATTTACTTACATGAAGCTTTGAATTTTTTCAAATGTGACATTAAACATGTGTCACCAATTTTAAACTTAATACAATACATAAAGTATTTATAAAAACTATATGTGTTTCTGGGTGTTTATGTGGTTTATTAAAGTATTTTATGATCTTTTGAACAGATATTTATTTAATCAAGGGTTTAAATGTTTTAGGAAGTGTAAAATGGATGAAACACATGTGAGATTTCAAAGATACCCTGCAGAGAAAGCTAGTAAAACATTAGAAAAGAGATAAAATAAATTTTGAGACCAAATTGGAGTTTTGTGGTTGTGAATACCGGCAGAAAACTCTGAGGAGGAAAAAAGACTATATGTAAGAAATCACAAAGCATAGACACTGTAAGGTAAATTATGCAAGACACTGAGGAACAGAAGTTAACACTTAAAATAAATGCAATAATATTTTTACTGAAAGCTCTTAAAATTGACTTGAATGACAGAGGTTATGCTGAGTACAGCCAGTTTCTTTGTGTTACATACATCAAGCTCTGGAATATCTTGGGAGCTCTAATATTCAACTTAGTTTCTAATCACTGCCTAAAGTACCTTACTTTCCTTTTTAAAAATTTCTAGTTCCAGAAATCTATATTTATGTGTCCTGGTCCCAGTAAATCCAAGTTCGACATGGTCAGATGATCATACCATGAGAAGCACAACAGAAGTGAGATTGATGAAAGAACAGCAAAAGCCATTTTAACTCTCATAATCACTCCAAGACTTCACTCATTGGAATGGCGGGCTAAATCCCTTATAATTTAAATTGTTCTCTTTCTGTATGTGTGTCTTTCACTTCTTGAAGTCTCACTCACATCTTTCATTTCTATGCATTTGAATTTCTGTATCTATCTATGCATCTATCTACCTTTGTTTCCAACTCTCTCTCCTATATGCATACAAGTAAATGATAGAATTTGGCTAGTTATATTTGCCCTAAGGAATATTCCTATCAAAAACCAAATGCATATTTTAAAAGTTCTATGTTGCCTAGCCTAAGTAAAATTAATCAAGTAATTAATCAAAGTAGCCATGTTTACCATACAAAAAGTAGAAATTTAAGTTTTATGTTCAATTAAAAAATAAGTCGAGAGAATCTCAAATTCATTCATTTCTAATTTAAATCACCTACACAGTAATTATCTCAACAGTAACAGTTTAAAAATATTTTCTCATTTGCTAAACCTTTATCCCAACAATTAAAATAAATTTAAAATTAAGTAATTTGTATATCAAAACATTATATATTAATTAAGCACTGAATTGATGCTAAATAAAAAAAATACATGCACAACTTTTTGGAAATATAATTGTATAGACTATAATAATTAGCATTGACAAGTGGTAGAGAAATTGTTTTATGATATTCTAAGATTAAAATCTAAGGAATACAGAACAACTACTCAAGAAATTATATCCTCTTATAGTTGTAAATTTGAACTCCATGTTTGACGTTTGTCTATAAGGAGGGACATTCAATTTTTTTATATTGACATTTTCCAAAGCTGACTTTTTTTTTATAGCAACAGCATCTTTATCTGTAAAAAGCTGGTTTTGATATTAAAGTGGAGACGACAGGCACAAAAAAAGGGAGAAAGAAAGAAGGAAGGGATAGAGGGAAAGATGAAGGGAGGGAGGAAGAAAGCAAAGGTGGATCAGTCATTATTTATATCACCACCTATGCCTGGTACTTCTGCCTGCATTATCTCAGCCAATTCACAGAATCCCACTAGGTATTGACCGTGATCACTCACTCTTTTGAAAGTAAGTTTACAAAATTTGCATTAAATAATTTGACCAATTTCACAAAGCTGACATTTGAATCCCAGTCTATCAGTTTCCAACTTTCTAGCCTTTTCCTCCGTAAAGAATTGAGCGAGCCTTTTGGACAATCAGGCCAGGCAACAGGTTGGTTTTACAAAAGTCAATGATTCATTCAAGACAAGACCTGCCCTGGATATAATCCTGAAATGGAAAGTGTTAACAGACAGAACAAGGGAGGCTAATGGTATTTGTTAAGCCAAGGAGCTCTCTCTTATTTCATTCAAGAATAATCCCAGCTGTATGAAAACTAGAGCTTGGGTAGTGGGAGCATGTTGGTGGCAAATAAAGGTGAGGTGGCAATGGAGATGGATGGTGTGTCAGATACTTTCGTCAACAATATTTATTAAGGAAAAACTATGAACCAGGCACTATACTAGGCCTTGAAACATATTCCTTTATCAAATCATGTGAGACGTAGCTTATTTTTATCATTAAATGAGGAAGAATAAACAAACCTTGGCTCAGTGATGTTAAATAATGTTTTCAAGGACCCACAACTGCCAAGGCATAAAATTTAACCCTCAATTGATTTTGTTATAGAGATAATGTATAACAAATCTTTGGTGGAATATAATCTTAGATGAAAGATCATACCTGTATATATGCAAATATATGTTTGTATATATTTATATGTATAAACACAGATACATATTAATATATACTTTTAATAAATAAATGATAATAAAATTATTTTAATAATAAAATAATCCTTAATTGTGTATTGTTAATTTTTAATCTAAAGTATTATTTTTCCTTAATTTTAATATAGTACCTTTTTTTAATGATAATATAATAAGCGTTTAGTTATTTCCTATCTCCTGAAATAGTATTTTGTCAAAATCTACAGATCAGGCCCTACTTGCAGTATCTTCTACCTGTCCATGAAAAGACAGACTATGAAAATATTTGTGTTTTGAATGAAAGAAAAAGAAATGTATAAAGCCTCAACTACTAGAATATTCATTCCCATCATGCTGTTTAGCAAAACAAGAACAAAGTAGCCTCACAAGAGCAACTTCTGTTATTTACCAAGAGAGAAATAAGAATTACAGTCATAAACTCTTGAGAAAACAATTCTTTTGTCATGGCCTAAGCAAGATTTATGGCTATGTTATTTTTATTATTTAAAAAGAAAACCAATTTTTAAAAAGTTTAGTTTATGTATTTAGAAAAGTAATAAACAGAATCACAAGAAAGCAAAATAAATACCATTAATATAAAACAAAATGTAACAATTTGAAAAATGAAATAGAAATGGAAAATAAAACAAAAATGGCTAGTTCTTTGAAAGTAATAACTATATAAAATGAAAAAAGCAGGGAGTTCAAGAAATAAAGAAAATAATTATTAAAATTTAGTACTAGAGAGATAAAATTATAGAAGGCTAAGAACTAGGTTTGTATGGGATAATAATTTGTACAACTATATTCTTTTAAAAATGTTTATGGATATTTTATGGGATAAAACTTACTAAAACTGAGTTAAAAAAGTTTTAAAAACCTGAATAGGTCAATGACCACAGAATAAACATATAAACATAAAGTTATCAGTAATATTGTAGACTTAGAAAATTTATGGGTGTGTTGTTTTAAATTTTTATTTTAAAAGTTTAATTGAAATACTCTATAAATGCTGTTTCCCAGAACAAAACATCATGGGATATTGTGTACTTTATTTAATGAAGCTCATTTACAACTGACAAAGGAAGTAGCAGAGGAAAAATATAAAATAATATCATTTATGAATATAAATTAAAAACCTAAATGAAATATTTTCAAGTTTATTTCAACAGGCTTAATTAATAAGAGCACAGTGGGAATTCCATTAAATTAATGCCCCCTGAACGACAATTCCTACAAAACTGACAAAGAGGCCACTACCTTCTTAACATGAAAAGTGAAAATTTTACTTGCAAAATTTTACTTTACTGATGTCCCAATTAAAGTAAGGAACAAAATTACAATTTTAATTTTACATTTTGGGGATAATTTTTATGAATGCAAGAAGATAATAAGTAGACACAAGGGAAGAAATTATCATTTTTCACATTTGCAAGTAGTATGCTTTTATGTGGTGAATATTAAAGACAATAAAAATAAGAGAATACTAAATGAAATTACTTCATTTAAGAAAAACATATTATGTAAACAACATCTTTCATCTAAGAATAACATTAATGAATTGTAAATTTCTGATTGCAACTGACTAAGCATTCACCTTGCATCAAGTATTATCCTAAATATTTTGAACATACTATATAGTTAAATTGTCCTCTTCATTTTTAAATTAAGAAAAATGAGGCTCAGAGACATTAAGTAACCTACCTGAGGTCCTGCATCTAAAAATTAAACAACCAGGATTTGAACCCAGTTTCTAAAGCCTGTTTTATTTCCCCTTTTCCCACTTTTTTTACTGTTTTAAAATACACAGGACATAAAATTTACCATCTTAATAATTTTAAGTGTATTCAAAGCCTATTTTATTAAGTATATTAAAAGCATTATGAAACTACATAGTATTAAAATATTCTATAGTTTTATTTTATTGAACTACTTTGACAATTGTAGATGATTAACCATGGGAATAAATGAATTGCAAAGACTCCTGAAAAAACCTGGAAAAGAACCATCACCAGTGTACCTCCTTTTTTGTGTAAAATTTAAGTTAGAGTCACATTTCAAAGCATGTAGCAAAGCATAATCTGTGGATTAAAGAATTGCATGGAAATAGACGTCTCATAAAACATTTTTAAAGTTGAATATTTTTCTGACTTCTAAATGCCCCAAATTTTAATAATTAAAAGTAATGCAAGAAAGAATTGATAAATTTTGTTTTATGCAAATAATATATCTGAACTATCATAAGCCAATATCAACCACATTAATAGGAAAATATTATAGTGGTTAATTTCATGAATATACAAAAACTTTAAACAAAGGATTAAGATAACTTCTAATATTGAAAACAGTTGGCTAGCAAATATGACCTCAGAAGTGTATTGTAAAATTAATATAATGGCTTCATAACAATTTTTAATAAAGAAAAAATGGTGTAGAAAATATAAGAATGCATTGACATTATTATGAATAACTGGAAACTTTTATTTCATATCTCTATGTCCATGTCTATGTCTATACCTATAGACACATCGACATATATATTTATGTGCTAGATTATGATGTGAAGTTCTTTTCTTAGGTGGATGGTAGCCACAGGAGTCTGAAAAATCACTGCCCCATGATGATGATAACTTAGAGTATCTTCTTTATTTCTGAATATTAAGGGGGGAAGAATATATCCATACAATCTATATACCTTGTATAAGGATTAAGTTGGGGCTTTTAGAGTGTCCATCACCAGAATAATGTTCATTATAGCAATAGGTAAATTTTTCCCCTCACTCCCTCCGATCCTCCGCCCTTCTTGGTTTGCAATGTCTTTTACATCTCTTTGTGTCTGTGTGTGCCCATAGTTTAGCTCACGATTATTAGAGAGTACTGGTGGTGTTTGATCTCCATTCCTGAAATACTTCATTTGGTCTCCAGTTCCATCCAGGTTGCTGCAAAAGGCATTATTTCACTCCTTTTTTATAGCTGAATAGTACCTCATGGTATTTATATATCACATTTTCTTTATCTACTCATGAATTTATAGTACTTAGGTTGATTCCACATCCTTGCAATTGTGAATTGTGCAGGGATAAACATTAGATTGCATCTTTTGCAATCTTCTTGATCAAATGATTTCTTTTCCTTTGGGTAGAGATGCAATGGTGGGATTGCTAGATCAAATGGTAAGTCAACATTTATTTCTTTGAGGACTCTCCATACCATTTGCTATAGAGGTTGTACTAATTTCAGCCCCACTAACAGTGTGTAAGCATTCCTATCTCTCTTTATACACACCAGCATCTATTGTTTGTTTGTTTGTTTGTTTGTTTGTTTTTTTACTTTTTAATAATGGCCATTCTGACAGGGGTAACCTTATATCTCATTGTGGTTTTAATTTTCATTTATCAGATTATTAGTAATACTGAGAATTTTTCATATGATTTTTGGCCATTTGTCTGTTATCTTTTGAAAAACTTCTGTTTATATCTTTTGTCTACTTTTTAATGGGGTTGTTTGTTTTTTTCTTGCTAATTTGTTTGACTGCTTCATAGATTCTAGGTACTAGCCCTTTATCAATTATATAGTTTGTAAATATTTTCTCCCATTCTGAGAGTTGTCTATTAACTCTGTTGATTATTTCCTTTGCTGTGCAGAAATTTTGAAATATAATAGAGTCCCATTTATTAATTTTTGTTGTTGCTATATTTACCTTTGTGATCTTAGTCATAAATTCTTTGCCTAGGACGATGTCTAGAAGAGTTTGTCCTATGTTTTCTTCTAGAGTTTTTATTGTTTCATGCCTTACTTTTAGGTCTTTTATTCACCTTGAATTAATTTTTGTATATAGTTAAAGACAGGGGACCTGTTTCATTCTTCTGCCTGTGGCTATCCAGTTTTCAGAGCACCACTTATTGAATATGGCTTCCTTTCTACTGTGTGTATGTTGTTATATGCTTTATCAGAGATCAGTTGGTGGCAGGTAGATGATTTTATTTCTGGGTTCTCTATTCTGTTCCATTGGTCTATAGCTCCCCATTTATACCAGTGCTATTCTATTTCAGTTAATATAGCCTTGTAGTATAAGTCATGTAAGGATGCCTCCAGATTTGCTCTTCTCGCTTGAGATAGTTTTGGCTATTTGGGCTCATTTTTGGTTACAAATGAAGCGTGGAATTATTTTTTCTACATCTGTGAAATATGACATTGGTATTTTGATATATATTGTATAAAATCTATAAATCCCTTGGGGCAGTATAAACATTTTAGCAATATTGATTCTACTAATCCATGAACATGGGATATTTTCCTATTTGTATCATTTATGATTTTTTTTCTTCAGTATTTGTAGTTCTTTTTGTAGAGATCTTTAACCTCCTTTGTTAACTATATTCTTAGGTATTTTATTTTCTTTGCAGCTATTGTAAGTGGTGTTGAGTCCTTGATTTGACTCACAACTTGACGGTTATTAATGTATAGAATCACTACTGATTTTTATATTGATTTTATAACCCGAGACTTTGCTGAGTTTATTTATCAATTCTAGGAGTCTTGGAGGAGTCTTTAGGGTTTCTAGATAATATCAGATTATAAGTGAATGGGGATAGTTTGACCTCCTCTTTTCTGATTTAGATACAGTTTATTTCTTTTTTCTTGCCCGATTGCTCTGATGAGAACTGCTAGTACTATGTTGAATAGAAGTAGTGACAGTGGGCACCCTTATATTTTTTCCAGTTCTTAAAAAGAATGTTTTTCCCCATACAATATATTGGCTGTGGGTCTGTCATATATGGCTTTTATAATTCAAGGTATATTCCTTCTATGCCTAGTTTGTTCAGGATTTTTATCATGAAAGTTTTCTGGGCTTCATTCAATGCTTTTTTGGCATCTATTGAGATAATCATATGTTCTTTGTTTATGTGGTGAATCATGCTTATTGATTTGAATATGTTAAAACGTTCTTACATCCCTGATATGAAAACCACTTGACCATAATGAATTATCTTTCTGATGTACTTTTAAATATAGTTTGCTGAGGCTTTTTCCATCTAGTCCATAAGACATATTGGTTGGTAGATTTTTGTTGTTGTTGTTCTGTTCTATTCTGGCTCCATAGAATGAGTTAGGGGAGATTGTCTGCTTCTCGACGTTATTGTATAATTTCTGTAAGATAGGTATCAGTTCTTTGTAGGTCTGGTCAGATTTGGCTGTGAATCCACTCAATAATGGTGCATTTTTCATTGGGAGGTTTTTTTATTACTGCTTCAATCTCACTGCTTGTTATGGTTTGCTCAGGATTTCTATGTTTTCCTGATTCATTCTTGGGAGGTTGTGTGTTTCCAGGAATTTATCCATTTCCTCTACATTTTCTAGTTTGTGTGCATAGAGGGTTTGTTATTATTTGTCTATGATATTTTGTATTTCTGTTGTATCAGTTGTAATGTCCCTTTTTTAATTTCTGATTGAGCTCTTTTGATTGAGTTCTTCTGATTGAGCTCTTTCTCCTCTCTTTCTGGTTAATCAGCCTAGTGTTCCATCAATATTGTTTATATTTTCAAAGAACCAACATTGTGTTGCATTGATCCTTTTTATTTTTTCTTTTTTGCTTCAATTTCATTTAGTTCTGCTCTGAACTTTTTGTTTTTGTTTTTTGTTTTTTTGTTTATTTTTCCTGCTGGCTTTGGGTTTAGTTTGCTCTTCTTATTCTAATTTTTTGACATGTGACATTAGGTTGTTAATTTGTGATCTTTCTGTCTCTTTCATTAGGCTTTTATAGCTATGAATTGTAACCTTAAGTCTGTTTTCCCTGTATCCCAAAGCTTTTAAAAGAATGTGTTTTCTTTTTATTCAGTTCAAGGAATCTTTTAATTTTTATTTTAATTTCAGCATTGACTCAAGGATTGTTCAGCAGCAGGTTGTTTAATTTCCATGAATTTGTTTAGAATTGAGTGTTTCCTTTCAAATTGATTTCTAGTTTTATTCCACTGTGGTCTGAGAAGGTACACGATTTGATTTCAATTTTATTTTTATTTTGCTAATACTTTTTTTGTGGCTTAAGATATGATCAGTCTTATAAAACATCCCATTTGCTGATAAGAAGAATGTATATTCAGTAGTTTTGGGGTAGGATGTTCTGTAAATGTTTATTAGGTCCACTTTTTCTAAAGTCCCTTTTAATTCTACTGTTTTATTACTGATTTTCTGCTTTAATGATCTGTCTAGTTCAGTCAGTGAAGTGTTGAAGACCTAAAAATTATGATGACACTTTTTATTTCTTTGCTTAGTTCTAGTGCAATTTGTTTTATGAATTTGGAAGCCCTTGTGGTAGGGGTGTGTGTGTGTGTGTGTGTGTGTGTGTGTATACTGTGTCTTCTTGTTAAATTACTCACTTTTACCATTATAAAATAACCATATTTGGTTTTATTGACCATGGTTAATTTAAAGTCTATTTTATCTGATATAAGAATGGCTACACTTGCTCAAATTTGATTTCCATTTGCGTGGAATATTTTTTCCATCATTTTACCTTGATTCTGTGAAAATCCTCTAGAGTTTGATGTGTTTCTTGAAGAGACCATATACTTCGGGTGTGTTTTTTTTCATCTATTCAGTCAATGTGTCTTTTAAGTGGGGCATTCAGACCATTCATGTTTGGTGTTAGTATTGATATATGGGCTACTGTTCTGTTCTATTCACCTTGCTGAATAATATCTTGTTTTGTTTTATGTCTTATATTATTCTTTTATTAAAGCTGTGAACTTTAACTTTGGTGTGTTTTTATACTGGTGGGTATTTATTGTGCTTTTTTGTATATTATGTTGTTTTGAGTTTTTCCTATAGGGCATGTCCAGTAGTGAAAAATTCCCTTGAGGTTTGCTCATCTAGAAAAGTCTTTATTTCTCCATTATGCATGAAACATAGTTTTGCAGGATATAAAATTCTTGGTTGGCAGTTGTTTTGTTTAAGAAGACTAAAAATGGAACTCCAATGTCTTCCAGCTTATAAAGTCTTTGCTGAGAAATCTGCTGTTTTCCTTTGTAAGTTAGTTGTTGCTTTTGTCTTGCAGTTTGTAGAATTTTCTCCTTCATTTTGACTTTTTTCCAGGTTGATGATCATGTGTGTTGGCTATGTCCTATTTGCTATGAAACTATCTAGTGTTTGATGACTATCTATTATCTGGATATATTAATCTCTGGAAATACCAGGGACATTTTTCTCAATAATTTCCTCCAATATGTTTTCTATGCTTTTTTCCTTTACTTCTTCTCCCGTGGGGATACCTATAATTTTTATATTAACCGACTTTACATATTTCCATACTTCTGTGAGTGATCATTTTTTCTTCATTGTTTTTTTCTGCATCTTTGACTGACTGAGTTAGTTCAAAAGCCTCATCTTCAAGGTCTGAAATTCTTTCTTCTACTTGTGCTAGCCTGTAGTTGAAAGTTCTGCTATATTTTGAAATTCCCTAAATGACTCTTTCATTTCTTTTAGTAAGTTTTTCATTTTTTTCATTCATGTCCTGAAACATTTTTTTGGCTTCTTTATGTTGGTTTTTAACTCTGTCATTAATCCCATTCATCTTATTCATCAATATTCTGAATTCCATCTCTTACATTTTGACACTTTCCTTTAGGTTGAGTTCCATTGCTATAGATCTATTATGATCATTTGTGGTTGCTGAAATAGCTTTTTTTTTATGTCGCCAGAGCTCTCATTCTGGTTCCTTCTCATCTGAAATCACATCTCTCAGCTCAAGAAAGATAAAGCTGCAATGCACCTGTTTTCCTCTACTGGGAACTCTCCCACTTATTGCAAAGAAGGAGAGGTCCTTGGATGGTGCACCTGTGACCTACTGTGGAGGATTGACTTAGCTGGTGATGGGTCATGCACTGTGGGCACTGTTCACCTGTGGTTGTGATTGGGAGTCCCGGCATTATAGAGTGAGTGAATGCTCCACCTAGTTCTGTCAGTAGTGGTGGTTGTAAGCCTAAGCTGTTCCACTCAGATCTGTGGTCAGTGGTGTTTGTCAGCCTATTCCAGCTTGACCACAGCATTGCCCACACCTGTGGGTGGTGGTGATTGCCCATGTTGATGTGAGAGCTGCCCCACTCAGATCCTTGAGTGGTGGCATTTTATTGCCCCCTGTAGCTTGAGCATCCTCCCACTCACGCCCTCCAGTGGCAGCAATTAGCCTATGCCGACTTGAGGACTGCCTGCTCAGATCTACAGTCAGCAGCATTTATTGCCTTACTTGAGTGCAGGTGGCAGTGATTGTGAGCTCCTACCAGGTTTAGCTATTGGGGCTAGATCTGCAGGCAGTGGTGTTGTCAGCCCTTATTGCTTGAGTGAAGCACCACCCAAACCTACGGGCAGCCGTGATTCCCAGCCAGCTCAAGCTTGAGATTGCCTCATTTGAATCCTGGGTTGGCTCTGTTTTCGGCCAGGCTACCAGCTTGAGTACAGCCCCGCCCAAATCAACAGATAGTGGTGATTGTAGGCTGCTGAGGTCATCCAAAGGCAGTGGGAGTGCACGGCTCCTGCTCACAGGACTCATGAGAGTGCCCGGTCTCCCTGCCTCCTCCCCACCCTTACACAGGCAGGAATGATGGGGAGCAGCAGCAACAGATCTGCCTCAGGGTAGAGGCAGCATTCTGGGAATAAGATTTTAAAATGACACCTGCCGCAGCACCCAGGATTTATGAGCCAGTGGGTCATCGCCGTGCACTTTGTCTTTGAAGCAATAACGCTGCTTCATAGTCTCCAGATAGCTCCCCATGTCAGTCCTGTGGCTTTCTGCAGTTGGGGTGCCCTCCCAAGTCTTGGACGGCAATGATCATGGGGAAAGTGTGGAGCACTGGGATTTTCCCCTCTGTGCCTTCCCCCATGTGCGCTTGTCTTCCCTGTGTACATCCACATCTCACAGCAGGTCACCTCTCTTCCTTCTTCGCTTTGAGTGCCTCCTATGACCTCTCTTTGGATTCCCAATCCTCTCGCTTAGACGACTGATCTGTAGGTGGATATCCATTTGCCACCTTCAATCCTCTCCATGACATTGCTGAGTGCAAGCTGCTTCTAGTCCGCATCTTGCTCCCCACCCTGGACATGGAGCATTTTTTGTGCTGTTTGGGGTGTGTGTATGTGTGTGTGTGGGGGTATTCATTATTATATGATCTGGCTGGAAATTAATTTTGAATTATATGTGAAAGAGCCTTAGAAATGTTCATACCATTGACCCAATAATTCCCTGCTAAGACTCTTTCCCTTAGAATTCATTAAATGTGTGAGTTGAGCATCTATTACATTTCTGATTAAAATTCTCCAGCGAATCCCCATTTCCACCAACATGAAAGGTTTTCCTGGGAGTACTTGCAATGGTTTAGAAGGCCTATGTGATTTGAGCTTTCCTTTGCTCACTGATCTTGTCATTTCCCTCTCACTCTCTCATCTGCAAGCAGACTGGCCTCCTTGCTGTTCTTCATACACCTGGCATGTCCCCACATCAGGGCATCTGTTCAGGAGGTACCTTGGCTCTGAACGTTCTTCTCTCCCTGTAAGCAGGCCTCATCTCTTCTTTTCTTCAAGCTCCTGTCCCAATGCCTACACTTAGCCACTATTAAATAAAATTGAATAACAATTTTAGTACTGATTAGCCCCTTATTCTTGTTCTAATAGGGTTCTGTAACAATTATATCCTTCTAACATACTATACAATTTAATTTTTATTATATTTGTTCCTTATGTTATCTCCCTATCTTCCCCTTATCCCCAGCAATGGGATCATATCCTTCACAAAGGGGACACAATTAAAATTGAGAGATGCATGTTATTAACAGTATAAGACACATTTTATATAAAATAATAACCAATAAGGATACAAAGTAATAATAAAAAGGAGAATAACACAAGTAAAAGATAAGAGATACACAAAAATATTTGTAGTGATTCTCTAAGGATTGAGACTCAGTAGTTTTTGAAGCTGTTCATTTGTTTTGTTTGTATGTCATATATTTTCTTTATTTTTCACATTTAATAAATGGAATATAAGACTAATAGTTAAAGAAAAATATCAGTTTAACTTTAAGATTGAGATTTATGCAAATATATCAACACTATGTATTCCATAAATTCTAGGTAAAGATAAACACTATAAAAATTACTTGATAAAAATGCAAAACCCATTCACATTTTAAGCTTTTTACAAATGTGAGACTCAAAATGTATTTTATAATATATAACTATTATGAATAATTCCTACAGGGATTGGTTAAAATTACTATTATTTTCAGAAAATATACTTGAATACCTACTCAAGTTGAGTATTCTTACAATTAATGCTGTTTTATTAAGATGACATAGTGTAAAATATAAGTGCCAAAATGAATATCTTTCCTGTACAGTGCTAAATTACAAAATAGAAATGTAGCAAAATGTAGATCTCATCCACAATGACAATCAAAAACACAAGGAAGTAAATGCAACAATGACTATGTAGCATTTATGTGAGGAATAGCATTCTACAAAGAGATGATGAGATAAAAATGAGAACTGAAGAAATATAGATAAATCCAATGCACCTTGATGAGAGAACTAACATTACAAATAGGTCTTTAATTAATAGGTTATTTTATAAATGTAAATACATTCAAAATGCACATGATAGTGCATTAAAGCTCTATATTTTACTATTTAAGAACATGGGCTCAAATTCTGTCTTTATCATGTATGAGTTTTGTAGCTGTGGTCATCAGTAAAAGAGGGATATAATAGTATTTACTCCAAATTCTTTTGGAAATTAAAGGAGATAATTAATGCAAGACTTAGCATAAGGCCCTGGCCATAGTAAGCACTTAGTAGACATCATGAGCACTTATTATCAAAATATCTTCTGCTTTTTGTTGTTGTTAATTTTGCTTACTTTTATAACTTGATAAATGTAAATCAATATATCACTTGGAAAATTTAAGTCACAGAAAAATTAGGATGCAATTGATATTAAAATAGAGTCCAATTGTAAAACTACATTAGTAAAATCACAGTGATACTGGTGTAAGAATTAGAAATATAAACAAAACCTAAGTAATAGATAAGAAACACACACACACATATTTACACACATACACACACAGACTATATCAATCTGTATTCATGTATTCACTTGTTCAATAATTATTGACATACCATGTTTCAGAAATTATATTTGGTGCTGAGGGATCAAATACTCTCATGAAATTCACAAAATATTGGGAAAGACAAATTAGAAAAATAATCAATGGTAATACCATTTTGAGGTATGGTAGTCACAGTGATAACAACAGGGATTCTATGACTTTTAAAAGATATCTATATATTTAGAATCCTAATAAAAGGCATCAAAATGCCCACCAAAAAAAAAAAATAAGAAGAGAGAAAATGGGGAGAAACTCACATTTTATGTTAGGAGTGTGTAAAGTTGCCAAATAGAAGTTTGTAATTATCTCCTATATAAAATTTGCCAACTCACTGACCTGGAAGACTGCCTGATGCTTCTGAGGATCAGAAAGAGGCAAGAGAAAGATGGTTGGTGGGACACGAAGCAGCCTAACAGAGGGAGGTTAGGACCATCCCTTCAATTTCTGAGTTCTAAAAAGAGCCATTAATCATATGCCTTCAAGTTTTGAAGCTGAGGACCATGGAGGTTAGATGAAAATGTGAACCATGGATTTGCTAGAAGGCAACATGGGCTGAGAATACACAAATCATGTGACTACTGAGCAAGACTATGAGCTAGAGCTTGAGAGCAAATAGGCTTAATCATCCAAGGGAAGTTGGGGACCCACAAAGGCCAGGAAAATTTGTGAACACTTGTTGAAATTAATACACTCACAAGAAGTAACTGTCTATATCTTTGAAACACATGATGACAATCAAGTAGGGATGACTATCTCTTTTCCAAGTAAAGTCAGGAACTGTTTTTGCCTTCCTCTGGGGAGTGTGTGTGCAATGAGATGAAGCTCCAAACCCTCTCCCCTTTCATGCAACTAGAGCCAGAGTTGACCTGCACTGAGGATGGTGGAGAAGAGCTTAGGATCTGATAAAGGGAGGAAATTGGATGACTATAAACCAGTATTAAAATCAAAATTGACAGAAAACCAGTGGAATACGATAGAGTGTTCATTAAATGACCCATTCCTCTTCAGGAAAGAAGTAATTAAATAACCTAACAATGATCAGAAAAAGTAAGCATTTGGTTTTTACTCAAAACTGAGATTCATCAATAAGCCAATTATATATGGATAAGACATAAAGTAAAACAGAGCAAAGGAAAAGTCATCTAAAAATTGATGATAAATGAAAGATCTCAGAATAAGGAAAGTATTCTAAGTTTAAATTTAATAGGAAATATCAGAAATAAATACTTAGTGATGGTGTACCTTCCTCATTAATTCTCACTCGGGGGCAATTTTGCCTCCTCAAGGGCTATTTGGCAATGTTTGGAGAGATTTTTGGTTGTCACAAATGAAATGGGGGCTACTGGCATGTAGTGGGCAGAGACCAGCAGTGCTCCTGAACATCCTGCAATGCACAGGACAGGCCTCAACAAAAAACATCCAGCCCTAAACATCAGTAGTGCTGAGGTTGAGAAACCTTGACTTAACTCCTGCTTAATGGCACTTCTTAAGAATCACCACTTGGCCTGGCACGGTGGCTCACACCTGTAATCCTAGCACTGTGGAAGGCTGAGAAGGGAGCATCACTTGAGGTCAGGAGTTCCAGACCAGCCTGAGAAAGAGCAAGACCACAACTCTACTAAAAATAGAAAAAAAGTAGCCAGGCATGGTGACATGTGCCTGTAGTCCCAGCTACTCAGGAGGCTGAGGCAGGAGGATTGCTTGAGCCCAGGAGTTCGAAATTGCTGTGAGTTAGGCACTCTAGCCCAGGCAACAAAGTGAGACTCTATCACAAAAAAAAAAAAAAAAAAAAAAAAAAAAAAAAAAAAAAAAAAAAGAAAAGAAAAAGAAAAAAAAAGAGAGAGAGAGAAAAGAAAGAAAAAAGAATCACTTCTTGGTGAGGGGAGCTAAAAGTACATTATTCCCAACTGGAACAAATTGTTGAGTTTGTCATGGGGCAGTTGTCTGAAAAGACCAAAGTCTACTACAGGACCAACGTATACTTGTTGGCTGACATCTGAATCTTAGGCTTTTTTTTTTTTTTATTTAATTAATGTGCATAGAAAATCCTGGAGGTCCTATTGTGAGGAAATCCCTACTAGCCTGAGTTAGATGCCTTCCAAAAAGTAACAGATTACACTTCTCACTCTCCTCTAATTTACTCTGCAATCTTGAGAGTCACTTCGTTTCTTGACACATCTATTCCCATATCTGTCAGAAAGAGACATTGACTTAAGATGCAGTGTTTTAGAGATTGCACAATTTCTGTTTGCCTCCTCAAATCCCTCTTCCCACACACACCATTTTGCATCTTCTCACTCCATGAAAGATGCCCAGGTTTTAACTTGCGTCCTTTGTCATATTTTAAAAGGGTAAAGGTGAAACACCTGACTCTCACAGAGACGAGCACATTTCATGCCCCAGTGCAGAAAGGAGAGGATATAAGACATTCTGTGTATCCACACGATATGACTTTTAATTAAAACAACTTTTCATTGGCCTATTAGAATCACGGTGGAGAGGGAGGAATGAAGGGCTTTATTTGCCGTCTTTATACTGCCTAAGCTGCATGATAAAACTTTTAATAGCAACTTTGGGAAAACTTGAATACTACATGATATTCATTGGCCTCTCTGGTGAGAAACATACTGCTTAATTAATAGCAAGGCATCTGCACAGTACTATGTGTGTTTTAATGACAGATACTCTTTTAGAGAGGAAACATTGTATGTAGTTTTATGGTAAATAGATATCTTTATATTCTGTAATGATCAGAGTAATCATTTTTATCCTATTAAACACCATGAATTACTAGGTGATACCTGTGTATTCAATATGCATTTTTCCATGAGCTTACAAAATAACAAGCTGATTTTTGGACAACTACTTAACTTCCACACTACAAAAATATATGTATTATAAATACACATATATTTGATTCATGGGGTGTATGTGTACAAAATTTATTATATGCATTTTAAATATTTAATTCTTCTGCTGTCTCATTCTCTTGTTCTCTCTTCTCTGTGGGCAAAGAGATGTGAGGTACAGAGAAAGTATAGAAAGTTCTCTGTGGATACCTCCACCACATGACAGATAACTGGCTATAAACAATGATTCGGTGAAACAAAGTTACACAACCATAGCCAGAAATTTTCATAGGGTTGATAGAAGGATTCTCTAGTGTTTCAAAACAAGATACAACACATAAATTTGAAAGAGTCTCTAGGCTCCACTATTCTCATTTAGTTTTTGATATTTGGTTGTTTTTAGTAGCTTTATTGAGGTATAATATAAGATAAACTGCACATATTTCAAACATACATTTTGATGTCTTAACATAGATCTGTAGAGATAAAAACATTAATACATTCAGGAAACAAAAAAATCAATTATCGGGAAAGTTTTCTCAGGCTCCTGTGTCATTCCTCCCAATACCCTCCCCTGGCCTCCAATGACCCCATCTCCAGACAACTGGTATGCATTTTTGTCACTACATGTTACTTTGCATTTCTAGAATTTTATATAAATGAAATAATATATTATGCATCATTTTCCTCTCTGACTTCTTTTACTCAGTATAATTATTTCATGTATGCTATGTGTTTTAGTGGATTGTTCCTTTTTATTACTGAGTAGTATTTCTTTTCATGAATGTAGCACAATTTATCTTTTTACCTACTGAAGGATATCATAAATTTTTCCAGTTTTTGACAAGAATGAATAAGTCTGCTATAACATTCTTATCTAGATTTTTATATAGATATATACTTTCATTTTTCTAATGTAAACACCTAGCAGTGAAATAGCTGGGTCAGGTTGTAGGCTCATGTTTAAATTTTAATAAAGTGCCAAATTGTTTTCAAAAGTTATTGGCTATTTTACATACCCTCCAGAAGTATGGGAGAGTTTCAGTTGTTTTATACCCTCACCAACAAACCATGGTGCATTCAAGCTTTTAAATTTAAGCCATTTGAATAGATGTGTAGTGGTATCTCATTTGCCTTACATTTCCCTAATGACTAATAATGCTGAGTATAGCATATGCTTATTTGACACCTATATATATTCTTTGGCTCTAGGTGTCATTAGAAAGTATATGTTCAATCCGTTTGTAGATTTGAGGGGGATGTTTATTTGAATATTATCCATTTTATTTGTTCTTTTATAATCTGATTACAAGTTTATTATCAGATAAATGTTCTGTAAATATTTTCTCCCAGTCAATGGCTTGTCTTTTCATTCTTTTACCAGTTTCTCTCAAAGAGCAGTTCTTTTATTTTTTTTATTTTTTTATTTTTTGCAGTGTACAACATGAACATTTATTTAGCTTATGTGTCTGCAGCCCTGCAGCTAGCCAGGACTTAGCTGTTCTGGGATGAAGTTTTTAACATTATTCTTGTATAATCTATTCTTTTAGCAATCATGATTTGGTTGATTATATATATATATATATATATATATATATATATGGATTTAATTGACAGATTGTGTTAGGAACTTTTGAATGTGTGTTTGCTTGCAAGAGATGTTTTCTCTAATGTTTGTAACATATCTTTCCTTGTAACATATTTATCTGGTTTTGGTACAATAGAAATGCTGCCATCATAGAATGAGTTGGAAAGTATTCCCATCTCTTTAATTTTGGGGAAGAATTTGCATAGAACTGGTATAATTTCTTCTCGATTTCTTTGGCAGAAGATACAAGTGAAGCCATTAGAACCTGGAGTTTTCTTGGTGGGATGATTTATCACTATAAATTAGGTAATGTCCACTCTCCTTAGAATTCTACACCTGTAGTAATGTATCCTACTAATAATTATTTTATATTTCATCTACTTTGAATGATCTTCTTGTTCCTCTAGGAGTCTGGATTATATGTCCTTTATAGGCATTTTAAAATTATAGCACATCTGTTATAAACTACATATTTTTCACTAAAACATGATCTCCTTAACAAAAACTTATCTATATTTTCCCCAGGAAATAAACACTGTCTGAGATATAAGAAAGGTATTACAGTTTTTTTTTAAATAAGTTAGTAATAATATTTGTGGTTATCTGTGGCTTCTCTGTAAAACTGAGAAACATGACAGGAAAAAGTGAACCATTACATTATTATATTTGCTGGTGGTAGCTGTGATGACGTAGAAATACTACTAAACTTAGATGCTTTAGTCCAGTGCTAGCTATGGAAACAAATGAAGACCACTCAAATGTGAAAAAACAGAGGCTAAATAGCTTTCTGTGATATTCGGAGTTTTCCATAGCAAAGGAGTCAGCACAATCACTTATGTTTGGCAGAGATTCAAGGTCAGGCAGGGAAGTGGGAAAATTTTATAGGGGAGAAGGGGAAAAGGAAGACTTCAGGTGTACCCTGATTGGAAATTATAGACATGAGAAATCTGGAAGTGTGCTAACTAGAAACGGGATTGGTTTGGGGAGCGTAGTAGGCTTTCTCTGGTTGGTCCTGAGGTGGAAGCAGGAGTGAAATAGGAAAGCTGGATGTTGCTGTCAAAAGTCCTGACATTCTGGTCAATTGTGTTAGAGGCTGTGGGGTGGTTTCCTGGGTGGCTGCTGCAGAAGTTCAGGGTCAGAGCTCTAGTGTTATATATGATCTGACCATTGTCCATCTGTTTGTTCCCTCTGTCATAGCTTAGCTGCCTAGCAGGTGTGTAGCCCTTATGAACATTAGACTATGTTACAAAGGCTGATGTGAAACTTGAATCTCAGGGAGAACAAGAGACAAACTGAAAGTCATGTGTTTAATAAGGGGTTAAAAGTTAGAAGCAAGAGTGTCAGGTTTTGGATCTAGAAAAATAGTTCTCAAAGTGCAGTTCTGGCACCAGCAGGATCAGCACCACCTGGGAATTTGTTAGAAATGCAATTTTTGGGCTCCACCTCAGACCTACTGAATCTGAGACTCTGAAACTCTGAGGATGCAGTTCAGCAGGCTGTGTCTTAATAAGCCCTCCAGGTGTTTCTGTGGCTTATGCTTGTATGATGGGCAGGAGAATCAGTGATCTAGAGCTAGGTTCATTACATGTAATACGTTCAAGCTGGGGAAAAAGAATTCCCTAACCCTGAATATCCTCCTCTAGATGTCTACGGTATGATGGTTATAGTGATTTGCTTAACAAGGATTAGAAATAATCACTATGTTTTAAATGTGAGATGCTCAAGTTCTTGCAAGGGATTTGAATAAATTGAGCTTTATTAGGACTGATGAAATGAAGATACTTACTTCCCTAAAGAACAGTTTAAGCCTGAACATGAAATAAATCAAAGGAAATTCTAGGCTTGGAAACTGAAGATGTCATTAATTAGTAGATGAAGCATTTGGCATTTAGATTGAGTTAGAAACTTGACTTGGGGGAAGTGACATTTGATATGCAGAATGCTGGCCTTGCAGAAAGCAGAAAGGCCTTGCAGGTCCCAATCACTTACAGAAAAGACAATAAGGTGCACCAAGCCTCTCATTCCCTTTAGCATAGAGCTTCACTCCATAGACTTAAAATAACCTCAAAAACACAGTGTATTAAACAGTTAACATAAAATTAGAGAGGAAGTGATTTTATCAGAGGATGGAGACTGTTAGAAGAGACTGAAAAAAAATTAATTGATAGGCACATATACAAACATAAGATTAAAATATATAAAATATTCCATTAACATAACATTAGAATAGAAAAAAATATTCTAATATAGGTCCACTTAATAAGTATTGAGACTTTTATTGAAACTAATCATTATCTTATAATCAAGAAAATAGTAAAGCAATAGGATTGTGATATTGCTCTGGCTCATGTGGTTGGTGTATATATGTTCACAAACACATACAAATACATATATGTATATATACACATTATATATTAATATGTCTGACCATTATTATGTGCATGTGTATTCCCCTGATTATACAAATCTAATTATTTCTCCAAAAGGTGTTCATTAGCACCATTTCTGATAGTGGAGCCTATATGCGTTATTTTAAATGGGAAAAAAATAATGTGTTCATAGCCCACCCAAAAGTCCAACAGATTTTCCAACATATTACTTTAACCCCTTAGTTAGTAATCCAGAAAATGTCTTTTCATAATATTAACAATTTGAATCATTGCTACATATTTAATCTATGGTTTAAAAACCCTTTAATTAATATGTCTGTGTATAGTATACAACAATTATGTACAATATTGGAAATGAGTTGCATTTTTCGTATAAGTATTCACTTCTCTCAATGCACAGACTTTATGAATTACAGGTATTTTGGTAATGATTTGGCCTTTATAAGCTTCTTGGGTTCATGTACACTCTTATAAGATATATAACAGTGTGAGGAAGATGACAGCAAAAACATGTCACCTTTGTGGACAACTTGATCTCAATACCAAGACATTATCCTAAATGGGGAACAACTGAGATACAAATGCAGTAGCCTTTACATCCTCCTATCATACTTATGCTCAACTCAAACATTTCCACTGGTGCACGTATACATATTCCTTAGAGTAGGGTTTGGGTTTTAGAATCAAATTGGGTTTTAAATTTTGTATAAAATATTTCTACAAGTATTTGTATTCCAAACATTAGATTCAAAGAATAAGATTATTTCACTGACAGGAGAGAAAAAGAGAGCACTCAAATATATATATCATATACACACATACATATTTATATATGTGTCATGTATGTATGTGTGCATATGTCCATATCTATGTGCATTTAAGGATATGTATGTGTGTGCTAATGTTAGTGGTTTCTATTTATATATTACATAATGAGGTAGATTAATATTGAATAAATATGTGCTTGTACATTATCTCCACCAGGAATCTTGTTGATGAAAATAATCCCTTTAAAAAGCTTACGACTTAATTAGGGCAGAGAGCATGTAAATAGACAAGACATAAATATTTAATTATCCAATAAAGATATAAATACATAACATCGACCAATTAAAAATAATATGAATTTTTAAAAATAATGATGTAAGTATAGCAATAGATGTATGCATATTTTATTGTGGCATTATAGGGGTCCAAGGACACCAAAAGGGGTTCTTTACACAATAATTGGGGGTGTTAGTGAAAGTCCTATTCATGAACAAAATGGAATGTGGTATGTGAAAAGAATGAAGAAACTTTTGCCAACAGAAGGAGCAATATACAGAAAGGAGAGAGATGAGAGACAGCTGGGTGAACTAAGGAAAATACAGACAATTCATGGTTTCTACAGCACAGAATACAAGGCATAGAGGGTCAAATGATGAACCTCTGGGGTGGAAATGGGTGTGTTCATAGTGGGTCTTGTATTTATCTGGCCATGCTCTGTAGGTGACAGAGAATCTCTGGAGAGAAAAGGACCAGTTGCAAAGGTAATGGAGTGATTCGCGTGAGGAGTTACAAAATTCAAAACTAGGGTAATGGAAGCAGGGGTATTGTGTAAGAAGATACATTCAAAAAATATTTAGGAGGCGAAGCATTAGTATTTGACAAGTATGTAGGTGTATATGTGGAGGGAAGTGTCAAGGGTTGAGTAAAATCACCCAAATTTTCTAGGAAAATATTCATAATATAAGATAAGAATACAGTTTGTGTGGGAAAGGATGAGTCGTTTAAAAAAAATAGATACTAATTTCAAATACCAAATATATGAACCCTTCAAGACAATGCCTAGTGTCTATTTAGTAATGAGAGACAAAAAGCCTGGGGGTAAACCCAAGTTGTTGCACCTACTTGCAGTATAACTATGGGAAAGTCATTTAGTTTCTTTTAGCCTTACTTAGATTTTCCTTCATAAAATGAAGCACAACTTGCTGTGCTCTTGTAAAGATAAAATGAGATCATTTCCATAAATGTGTTCTGTAGAGTCTATGTTTTTCCAAGAGTAAAGCAATGTTATCATCAGATCAAACATGGCTCCAGAAGAGCAACATCCCATATTAACCTTTGTTGGTTCAGCTAGTATATCAATGAAAAAAAAAATATATATATATATACACACACACACATAAACTTTAGAATAGTTCTAGAAGGCAGGAATGACTTCAAGGGTAGACAAGTTTTCATAAACATAGAAGGCATATAAACACAAAGTAAAATATTTTAAAAGAGAATGGAACTTCAGTGGTAAGCCCACTTCGGAATACTAGAATATACTGGGTGGACCAGTATATCTTAAACTTGCATAAAGACCTGGGCCTGTTCTCAAAAATACTGGAAGAAAATAAGGATTCATAAGTGGGGACTGAGACATAAAAATTCAGATTCTGAAGCAAAGGAAAAGCACCAGTATTTATAGCAGGTATTCAGAAATAGCAGACACCATGAGTACAGAAGATGTTCATAAAATACTTCCATATGGCAGATACTGACAAGGTGCCTAAGCTGTTCCTGGAAAACCAATTTATTGTTATGAAAAAGAAAGACTTCTGATTGTAAGCTGTCATCTTGTTCTCTCACACTCCCCCAGAAAAAAATCTTAAATTTCTTGAGAACAGCATATAAAACACAAGAAGTTTCAGCATATTCTTCAGGAAATGAGCAAAGAGCTAGTCATTGATGGGAGAAAAACATCTATTCTAGACTAAAGACATGTATTATGGTAGAAACATTAATAGTGAGAAGATGAGTGGCAATAGCGAATAGAGCAGGGAGCAAGAGCTGCACTTTGAAGCCATTCAGCAGCAGAAGAAACATTACTAGATACATTAGATGAAGAATAACAGTGAACAGAATAAGGAGTAGGAAGAGGGAATGAGGAGAGTAGGTGTTCAAATGACTTTATATATATACATACACACACAAACACACATACAATTGTTCAGAAATTGACATATTCCACATGGGTAGAGAAGCCTCTTATTTGTTTTGAAAGCCCATGACACAAAGGCTACCAGGTAAGAGCTGAGATTTTCCAGTTCTAATAACCAAAAGAATTCAGAAATATATCCCAATGAGGTTCATGGACTTACTAGTTTCAGTTGAACTCTGTTATTAGAAAAAAGGTGTGTATTAGATACATGATTTCCAACTCTCTCAGGAATTAACATGCTCTGGAACAACAAGTATTTGTTTACTATATCATATCTATAATGGGGGCACTATTAGTGACATAGATGTGAAAATATCTGATTATTTTTTCCACACTACATATTGATACCACCACTCCTCTCACCATACTTCACCCTACTTCACCCTACTTCATGAGTCCACTGTCAAATAGGAATGCTTCTAGGTAGCAATCTGATTCTTGAATTCAAAGGTATATAGTCTATCTTGGCCTCCAAAAACTTGTCCTGTCCAGATGAATTTAGAGATCTTTATCTATGCCTGCATGTGGAGAAATATCAGTTCAAAGAGAATGCAAGGAACCGAATGGAAAGAAAATAATAATCAAAGATATAATGAAAGAAAATCATCTTGAGGTCAATTGCAATCCAACAATCAAAAGCATGCATGTTCTAGGCAGAATGAAAATAAAAGGAATATAAATTTTTAATAAATTCAAAGGCTTTCATAAAATTAAATACTCCTTTTTAATCAAATAAATTTGTTACAATAAAGATATATAGATATTTCCTTCACATTATTAAAGAAAAACTACCTATACAGTGATGTGTACTATATATATGTATATACTAAAAAAAGACATTATCAGTGAACAATTTATCTATGTAACCAAAAACCACTTGTACCCCTAAATATATTGAAATTTAAAATCAGAAATTTTTCAATGTCACATTCTCTTTGTTATAAATTAATAGAAGTTAAAAGAGTTGAAAAGGTCTGATGCATGAAAGAAGAAAACAAAAATTAAAAACTAAGAAATAATTTCAGAAAACATATACAATATGAAAAAGTATACCACCTTAATCAACATAAATGCTATTTAATAGAAATGAAATGGAGAGATAATATTCTTGCACAAGAAAAATAGCACATCCTCGAAATTATTTATACATTTAACAAAATTGAAAAAATATTTTGTTTTATATGATTTTTAATTAATTTGGATAAATTAATCTGGACCTATGAATATGAAAGAAAAATTAGGAAAACAGTTAAAAAGATTGGCCTATTATAGAGACCTAATAAAAAGTAACAAAAATTTAAACAATGTTGTAGCAGCAAAGAAACATACACTTAGCTGAATGGGATATGCAAGAAAACACTGAAGCATGAAAAAATGAATCATATAATAAAGATAGCAGTCAAACTAACATAAGTATTATTATGCAGTAGATGGTATATGGAAATGTGGCCAGCTTTTCATTAAAAATAAAATTAAGTCCCTAAATCACACTACATTTAAAAATAAATTCTGGATTAATTGTATTTTTATTTTTAGAAATTTAGTAATGTACTAAAACTATGGGATTATTTATATGACTTTGATCTTTAGAATAATATCAAAGCGCTTTGTGTTTTTTAATGCTGTGTAAAAATAACATTAATAGCATTAACAAAATTATAAAAAGTAGTATTTATTTGAAACATGTTTCAAATAAATAAAATTTTTAATAATGATAATTCTCTCAACCACTCTATATTGTTGTTTCCTTGTCTATATAATGAGACTCATAATTGTACAACTCTTAAGGTTGTTATGAGAATTAATGACATGTATTAAGTCTTTAGAACATTTTTAGTTCAGAATCTGCCTTATACATATATAATAATGATAATATAGTCATTGGCTGTTAAAAACACCTCTGTGGAACGTTGGGTCAGGATATGATAAGACAGAAGAAAATGTGTGTGTGTGTGTGTGT